>CATIWK010107278.1:0-20384 GCA_949634005.1 Mallotus japonicus
GCCAAAATTCAAAGAAACATTGATTGTCAGTGGAGAATTGATGGACAGAGACTAAAGGTTTGGTAATGGTGGGTACATGTAAAGTGTTAAGCAGTTGGAAAGTTTTAGAAGGACTAGTGATAGAAGATGTACCAGTATGATGAATAGGCAAGCTATTGCCATTACTAACCAAGAGTTGTTCATTACCATCAAAGGATTGAGGCAGATGCAAGGCTCCTAAATCAGGAGTGATATATGATGTAGCGCCTGTGTCTGCTATCCAGGGCTGGAGAGAAGATGGGGATGGCATAGACACTAGGCGAGAGAAAGCAACATGAGCCTGCGGATTGATGAACTGAGTTGCACCATGGGGTGAAGGTGAATGAGATGTCTGATACCGTTTGCGACAGATATTGGCGGTGTGATTAGAGAAACCGCAAATCTGATAAGCAACACCAGTGGGTATGCTAGTACTACGACCACGTCGGTGTGGCTGCCATGGACGAGAGTAGTGGCTGCGAGGTTGAGAATAGGACATGGCATGGTGTTGAGACGGCGGAGAAGGAAGAATTGGAGGGGATGGCTGTCTGTAAGCAACATTAGCAATGGGGGATTCATGGTGACTTTGAAGAAGTATTTCATGTGCCGCAAGTTGGCTATGAAGCTCGTTGAACGAGACAGGTTCAGACAACATATTGAGAGCGGTAATGATGCCTTGAAAATCAGACCGAAGGTTGCGAAATATTATGGCATTGAACTCAGCTGGGGAGAGAGGGCGGCCAGCAGCAGTGAGCTCATCAACTAAGGATTTTACTTTAAGAAGATATTGAGTAACAGAACGATCTTGTTGTTTGAGTTTTTGGAGTTCAACGTGCAGCTGAAGTTGACGATTTTGACAAACAGCACCAAATGTATGAGCAAGAGTTTGCCAAGCTGAGAATGCTGAGGTAACATTGGTAATGTAAGGAAAAATTTCCTCAGAAAGTGAAGAAAGGATCCAAGAGAGTAGTAGTTGATCCTTCTTGAACCAAGTTTGGTAGGCCGGGTTTGGAATAAGATTGGCAGAGTTATCAGAACTGGGAATTGTTGAAGGAGGAGCTTGATGAGATCCATCAATGAATCCAGTTAGACCTTGAGAGTTGAATAAGGGAAGAAGTTGAGTCTTCCAGATTAGGTAGTTTCGAGAATTAAGTTTGATAGAAAAATTTACATTGGTTGATGTTGATGTTGGTAAAGCAGAAGAGCTAGCAGGAACGATTTGTGTGTCTGTGGTTGAAGCCATGGTAGGCTCTGATACCATGTGAAAGTATAAGTTAAAAATTATTCTGTATATTAATTTCATATGAATATGGTACAAAGCTTATATAATAAGAGAGATAAGAAACTAGTATTACAAGTAAATACGAACTCTTGGAGATAAGATATTCAGATAACACGAACTAACAAGAATTAGTTATGAGTGAGCTGTATCCTTTGACATTTACATGTAACATTCTTAATTTTTCTCCTTGACGCTAAAAGAAACAACAACAAAAATTAAGATTCTAAATCATGACACATAAAAACTATTAAAGTTATATAATGTTCAAGCAATATATTATGTTAGCCCATCATTTGGCTAGACTTCACTATCACATTATTACTTTTGTAGATATTCATGAAAAATGATTTATTTTTTAATAAAAACTTTTTTTATTACTTATATCAAGCAAAATTACGTAATGGAAATCGAAAACTTCAAACAGAAAAGATGCATATATTTCACTAACCCACTACCTCAATTAGTTCATGAAAATGTTACAGCATGTTTTCATCATATGTTGACAAAAATATTGTGTTAGTTTTGACAATATTATTATTATAAAACTATAGACCGCTAAATTGTTGGGTTTTGAATGTGTAGAGAAATAAATAAATAAGAGCAAACTGAAACTAATTACAGCTAAATGGGATTTGAAGTTTAAGTTTTCAGCTTCTTAGGGAAAAACAAGAGTAAAACATTTGTTTTCTTAATATCATTAAAAAAAAAAATCAACCTATAAGTAGGTGTATTTTCTCCATGATAGAAAGGGTATATAATTCTCTTGTTTACCTTATTGATGTATTAGTTATTATATTTTTTTTTTTATCAACCAAGAATTTTTTAGGTGATTTTCCCCCAATTTTAATAAAAAAATAATAATAAATCCAATTGCTTATCAAAAAATTATTATCGTTTTCTAATTACAGTCACTTTTTCCTTTTTTTTTTTCTTCTACCCAATAATAAATAAATATAGATTTATGTTTCCTCTTCATGGCCTAACTTTTTTCTTCAAATGAAATTTTAGATAATAAATAACGATTTTCAAACCAATAGTTGAAAAAAGAAATATAAACTACATTTGTTATATGTACAACGAATGCATCTAGATTAATTAATAAATGTAAAACCATTAATATATAAATCTGACTATGGCAACAAAAAATAAAAAATTCCATGGATAATAGTAAGAAGGTCCATACAAAATTCTTATAAATCAATGGTCCCATTTGTAGCAATGCATAGTCATTAAACCAAAGAAACAACTCACTAGCAAAGAAAGAAACAAAGAAAGAAAGAAGAAGCAACAACCTTCCTATATATCACAAACGGTTAAACGTAAAACACGTAAAATCACACATTATTTCTACAAAAGCATCCACAAGTTTACATACAATCCTCCTCCATTCCCTTCTTTCTTTAACAAAGAGAAGTTGAGAGATCATTAGTAAAAAAGAGGGAAAAAGAAAATGACCCTTAAGTTTTGGTTAATGTTCCTCCTTGTGGCCATGGCCATGGTGGCACAGCATGCAGCAGCCACTAGCGGCGGCGGCAGAAACTACACTGGCGGGTTAGTTGGTGATGACATCAAGGAAGAGGAGGAGATGATGTTAAATTCGGAGGCAAGCCGGAGGATCTTGGCTTCCGGTAAAAGGTACCTTAGCTATGCAGTTTTGAAGGCTAATCAAACACCATGTCAGAGGCGTGGACGTTCTTACTACTCATGCACACGTAAAAAGGCTAACCCTTACAAGCGTGCATGCACCGTCGTCACTAAATGTTATAGGTTCACTCATCTACGATAAAAAAATTTTATATGATCATTATCATCATCATTACTATCATTGATACAAATTATCAATCTGTTTGTGGATGATCATATATGCATTTCTGGGTTTTTCATTGCAAGAATGTTTCTTGTGTTTCAAGTTATTGTTGTTGTTGAAATTTATTTTATTCTTGTGGGTGTTCTTTTTTAAGTGAATTATATAATACAAGCTTATTAATTAGCTTTTTGGGTTCTGAGGATAGCTGTTCTTTTATGATTGTTGTTATTATTATAATGTTGAAATTACTTTTTTTCTTCTCATCAATGAAATATAAACAAATATGGAATTTGAACAGCAACAGAACATGAAAATGTTAAAAAAAAAATTAACTAAGGAGCATTAGATTGAAGATAACCAAAAAAAAAAAGTGTGCTTTTGAAATAATTAAAATTGTCTCTAAATGTTTTAGGTAGCAATCTTGTTGTTCCTTATGATGAAAATAATGTGCCTCTACTCAATGGATTAGAGCTCTTTTGATAATATCATGGGCACACAAATTACAGCAAGACCAACTTTCAAGAACTAAATGCATACATCATAGAGAATCAAGCCATCTTTGTCTCCTTATGCGGAATTTTTTTTTTTTTTTCACATTGAGACATTATAGTTTTTTGTTTATATATTTAATTTTGTGTATTTTTATTTTTGTATAGATTAAATTCTTCTGTCAAAATTGCAAATTACTAAATATTCATCTGAGTTAAGTCATATTAATTTGCTAAAAGTTAAAATTGTAAGAACTTAATTAGATAAAATTTTTAAAATAAGAATTCAATTGAATAAATCTTTTACTAATATGACTTCACTGAAAGTATTAATTTTTAAGATACATAAATTTATGTATCTAATTAATAGTATTTGTGATTTCACTAATTTAAAATTCTAATAAAAACATTTTTTTACTCAATATAACTTTTTTACATATGATAAATTACAATTTTAAATTATTATTAACTAAAATTTAAAAATTTTAATAAATAATAAAAATAATAATAAGCAAATTAAGAATTTTCATTAACTAAATATTTTTTTGAAAGTATTAACTAAATATTATAGTTAATGCAGCTCTAAACCTACAATAATTCTTATAATTAAGACATAAATATTCTAATTTATTTAATTTGTCTATCTATTGACATACATGAAAATTTAAATATTATTATGCAATAGTTTTATTAATTTTTATCAAATTAAGAATATAATTTGTAATTACATTAATTTGTACAATATATAATAATAATTTTGAGAATACTAAACTGTGTAAATAACTATTCACATCTCATTTAATAAATGAATATCTTTAAATTTTATTTAAATAAATTTTAAATATTTAACTTTATAAAAGAAAAAAAACATTAGATTTTTAAGTATATACAATTATTAATTTTAATAAAAATAAAAATATTTATTATAATTTCATATCTCAATTTTATTAATTAAATATTTTAAAATTATACATATCTTTTTTTTTGAAAGAAAATTATACATATTTTTAATTATTAAGATTATTAAGTTATATATATATATATATATAAAATAACTAGATAAAAAATTGATACATTAAATGTATAACTTTTAAAATTTTTAGTTATTTTTGTTGAGATCACTCTAGTAAAAAAAAATAAAAATAAAGATACAATTGGTTAACAACTAAAATTATAATTAAAACTTGATAAGACATAAGTCAAAAATATAGGTACTCAATTGGATATTTTATAATCTGCAATTTTTAACTTAAGGATTAATGTATATAAAAATAAAAATAAAGGAATTCAATGTATACAAATAGAAATATAATGACTCCATGTAAATAAAAAATAAAATACAAGGGACCAAAAATGGTTAGTTCCCATCATAGATGAGCATCAGTAAAGTATTACAACGTTTGCTCATTAAATACTTACGAACATATAGCAGCTTCAAAACAGATACAACTAGCTACAACAAATCCTTTTCCAGCAACATAAAACTCAGTACATTAAAGAGAGAGCGAGAGCAAGAACTTGGGAAAACTGCAAAAACTATGTCCAAAGGCAGAGCCGGCATACAAGAATGAATGGGTAAAACAATTTCAGAAAAACCACCATCTCCTTCTCCGACTCCTCTGCAACAGAAGATACAAACAGAAGTTACAGAATACCACAAGAAGTTGTAGAAGTTAAGCTACCATCATAATTAGACCACAATTGTAATTCTCCACAACTAAATCCAAGAAATCAATGACTGACTAACAATTTGCGTGGAAAACACAGGAGGAAACTAAATTTGGTATCTACCCTGTATGGTAAGTGAGAAGGTAAAATAAGATTCTAGAAGCCTATATCCTCTTAAAAAACCCCGATAACGTCAATCCTAACCATACATATAATAACATGAGTAGATTTGCAAGTGCATAAGATCATAAAGAGTTGTAAGCTATTCTTGTGCATGTATAAACATGCATGCACTACTTTTTATTTCTTATTCCTCAAATTTGCTGTTCTAACGTACTTTTCAATAATACCTCTTTTGCTATTCCTCCTTAAAAACCCCAGTTTGCTATTCCCCTTTCCTTCTCCACGACGAGAAATGAAAGAATTACTCTCTTCAATAATAGATCAATAAATTCTAAAGTAAAATTCAAATATCAATCTATCTGATATCCAAAATCTCAACTGAAGTTACTATGCATACGTTCAGAATTTCAATTGTATACCATTTTGGTGAGCAGCACAAGAATTGAAATACAAAACAAAAATGAACCCTCATCAAATAACATAAATGTGCTTGTAGTGTGCCTTTTTGGATCATACATCAATATAGAGTAAACCTGCCTTTATGGATCATACATCAATATAGAATAAACCTTCATAATTTGCCTAACATACGTATGCTTATGGTGAGCCTCTATGTAAAACAAAAACAGAAACAGGGAACACATAAACATGGAATGGGGTACCGCAAAACAATATTTTTGCAACATAAAAACGTAGAAAAAAACTATTAAAAATATAGAGGTACATATATAAGTAGAAAAAATACATACTTTCACTTTTATATATAAATATTTAAAAAAAAATTATTTATTCAATACAACAATTGTACTTTTTACCTAATTTATTAAGTTCTTTTTAGTCAGCCCACTAACTTCTTTTTCCCCGAACACGCCTTCTGTATGGTGTGGCCAACTAACTTAATATTTTTGGCACATCTCCTTTTTTATTTTATCAAGAATAACGAATAAAGAACTGAAACCTCTTCTTCCTCGGCCATAATACTCCATCACGAGGCACCCAATCGGAAAATAAATTAAAAAAAATTGATAAAGGAAGCAATTTCTTCTATTTTCTAATTTTGAAGAACCACTTGTAGGCATGTATTCAGAATGTTTTTGTATAGCATCTTTTTTTTTTTTTGGGCTGAAGGGAAACACATTTCCAACTTGAGCCAAATTGCATAAACGTGCCTGAAACATTTCATAGGTGGATTTTGGTGTTTTATTTTCCTTAATGTTTCTGAAACAGTGAAACACCCATGCAGCAGCATCACCATGCATCATAGGTGAGCCTTTATGAATTATACACATGCATCTATATATGAAGCCTTTACTCACACCTACAGAAACTTTTTATCTTACTCGAAAGTGGAAAAACACATTTTTAGATATGTTCAACCAACATCCATGTGCTTGCACATGTTACAGAATGAGATGCAGACTGCAGAGTCTTCAACTGCACAAATTATGCCAGAACTGATTATTTGACAACTACAGTTTCCGAGTACTAACAATACCTTCCAAGAATTACCTACATGAATGACTTGATTGTATTAGACAAGTTCAACTGATAGTAACATTCCACTTAATAATCTTGCTACTTTTACTCAATTCAAACTCATTGCAACATATATAAAATAACTGAAACTTAAAAGGGAAGAAGGGTGAAACCTTTTTATCCTCGTCTTGTGATTGTAGTATGATAGGCCGGGAAAGGACACTGGTATTACTGTTCTGAATGAATGGACGCACCTTCTCCTCCAAAAGTTCATTCAACTGCAAAATTAATATAACAAAAGAATTATGGTGATCAATGGGGCATTAAAAAGTCTCAGTAAGAGACAGAAAATATAAAGCAGCTGCACACGGGAAAGCCCCTTCGAAAACCTTGCATAAAAGAATTTGGAAGCTCATGGGTATGAGTGCAAAATGCAATTTTTTAAGTTATTTAACCTCTTGTTTCAAGTATGCTTCAAGACATTTGGCACTTGCATATCGCAGCATTACACTTGAGAAAAAACTAATTAAAGTATCTTCAAACAATCCCTTCAAGCAAGCATTGTTCTCAAAAAAAGAGGAAAAGTAATCGGCTAGAAAAAAAATTATTCCTAAAACATGCTTTGTCAAGAAGCCACAGAAAATGGCAGCAGGGATGACCAAGATACTAACATCACACAACAAATTCAATGACAATGCAGATACATTTTCCCTTGAATAGGCAAAATAGCATTTGCAGTAAATTAAGAATTTCAATACCCATAATTTAGTTATTATTTTACTGATCCAAACACAAAATATGATTACCATAAAGTTTGGTGTAAGAACAAATCAATATAAATTTCCCAAAAGTTTCAACTTCCAAAGTCATTTTATTAAGACAATGCCGCCTCAAAAGTGGTATGTATTCCAAAAGACATGTTCTCTAACTTGGCACAAATTGCAATGTCAATTATTCAAATATTTTCATTAAGTTCTTTGAAAGAGACTTTGGGAACAGAACATTACAAAATGCAGCACATAACAGTAATACATTATTAAGAAAAGTAAATATGAAATTTGTAAATCAAAGCCTATGATACATATTGGTGTTGAGAGCTCTATGCAGGTAATAAAATCAGTAAAGCAGATGCAAGCTTTACCAACCTTTTCTTGGCGCCATTTAGTTTCCCATTGTGCATCCAGAATTTTGTCAGCAATTTCTCTTTGTGCATTCAGAAGAACAGTCATCTCATAGAATTTTTCTGGATTTTTAAGGTCTTCCTCACTCCAAGATGACGCGTTCAATGGAAGCTCCATATCCTTTCAGCACACTGCAGTTAGCCACATTGCCACACAAACAGAAACAAGCAAAACAATCCACAAAAGCTGTGGACTCCAAAGCATGTATACATACACACACCAAACAATTTACAGCATTATCTGGAACAGGGGACTTGATGCAGGTTATTGATCATCAAATACTAAATTATTTTATTTAATGACATATGTCAAGCAGCCATTATATTAGTCCTGTACTTGATAATAAACTAAGCTCTTTTCTTGCCAGGGTTTTGTTTTTCTCTCCCAACTCCATTTTACTTGGGGGACTTAAGATACCAGTGTGCTCCAACATTTCTTTTATGTCAAATTGCCAATAAGCTCATGGCCCGGCAAAGAAGCAAACATAATCCAACAGCTTGACCACAAATTCAGAAAACCACCATATCCTTTTCTTTTATCCTATAAGTTCAATTTATTCAGAAAAAGTAACTACAGGATATCAGTTTCAGCGTAACTCATTAAGGAAACACTCTGAACGACGTTAACAATAGCATTAAAGCAAGAAGAATGAAATGGAGGCGCATCATTGCTATGTTCTAACTGCAAAATATTTCTTCAGTGCTCAGGAAAAACTTCTCCAAGATATTGGCCACCCCAACCATACTTTATGGCACAGATGGCATGCATTTGTTGCAGTGTAAATTGTGCATGAAGTGCAAAATGAAAAGGATCCCGAATTGGAATGACAAAATTTAAGTGATGGACTTAACATGAAGAATGAACCAGACACTTAATGGTTTTGAGGTTAGATACAGCATCAAATACATGAAAACAAATCCCTCAATGCCCAAAGAAAAGAAATTTGGACCTCCACTTATTCCAACACCAATTTACTGTTCTTTACCCCCCCTCAGTATCTTAAATAAACATCTAATCCATGAGAATATGACATAGAATAGATAAAAGGAGTTTTCAAGAAATGATCCTTGCAGAGATTGTAGGAATAGGATGGATTAGGAAATACGAATAATTTCACTTCTTGTTTTGATTTGATCTGGCAGACAACAAAAAGAGCATTGCAATCCAGATCCAAATCATGTCTTTTTTCAGCTTGTCCAAAACAATCATTCTAAAGAAATAGAGAATAGAACCTACAAGAGGCATGTGCTGATGTCATTGTTTAGTTAGATGTTTAATATTACTTCAGACAATTAACATGATGAAATGCACATAACCATCACAGTATAAGAACCAGTAGGCAGATGGAAGACAAGAATATACTCACACCCCAATTTTGTGGGCGAGGTGGAGGGTCAAACTTCATGACTTCTGCCTCCAGTGTCTTTTTGGCCTTGTAGTATGGAATATTTTTCACAATCACAGGATCTTCCCTGGCACGGGCAGGATCTATGGAGATCAGGGCCTTTAAATGACAAGTAAATTCAAATGTTAAAATCTTTTGGCGAAAAAAAAATATATATGCAAATACTATATACATATAGATTAAATGTTCAGAAATTTGAATGCAAACACAATATGAACAATTAAAATAGATCAGAAAAACAACCTTGCAATGACAAATCACATAGAACTGGCCATAGAGATAACAGAAATCAAAAGGTTGTCAAAATCACAATTACAGTTTGCTGTTTTAAAAAGTAGAAATCTCCCAGTTAAAAGCTATTGCAGCAATGGTCAAAATTTCAAAAATGATACTTCTCTATCTGTTTTTGGTCTAAGGAAAACATTTGTTTGACCATGAATAGAGCATGACCATCATAACCTTCACTGTTAAATGCCATGGTGAAATGTCATATGTTTATGGTCATAAATATCACTACAGTGAAGCTTTACAAATCATATGCCAAATATGTCAACAACTTTCAAATAAATACATTCAACTTTCAAATAAATACATTCAGACAAAGACATTGCTTACTTCCTGCAAGTGCTCCCAGCCAGGTTTTCGTTTTGCTACCACATCTCGCAGCTGATCATACCGCATAGATTCCTAAATCAGCAGAAATCAAATTGTTAAATGAAGGCATTGTGTCCAATCATGTTTTTATATGAAAATTGGATGATCCTTACATGGAATTTAATAGCATACAACTGTGGATTGACATGCTAAAAAATTTATATTAGGTCAATTTTGTGCATCAAATACTGCAAGAACTTAAGGAATTACTAGGAGACCCAGGCAAAAACCATAAATCTACAAATACTCAAGTTAACAAAACTTGAACCTTCTCTCTCTTTTTTTTAGCCCTTAAGGATCAGCATGGATGTATTGTCATTTACACCATTTGACTGAAAAGTCAGGATCTATTTATAAAATACTATGTTTTAAACCTTTTACTACAACTACAACTGTGGAGGTTTCTACTTATTTTTTCCTTCCAAAAAAAAAAAAAAGAAACAGCAATTTAAGTTGATATATGGAAGCCTGTTTGTCAATTTTGTTCAGAATGCATGACCATTTATGCTAAAAATCCATGAAGAAGAACATTTATGGCAAGAAAAATAATTGAAAGATTTCACCAAATTAACAATTACTTTGCGTAGTTGATCGTCTGCAGAAATTGTTAAACAAGACAAATAATTATCTGCAAGTAATTTATAATTTTATATATGGGAATCAATATAATTTTCAGAGAACAAATTACAGTTTCATTTCCCACCTCAACTTCAATATCAAGAAAAAAGAGAAATTCAATTACAAGTGGAGACATGTATTCACACCAATTTCCACCAGATATAGCTCTTGCCAAATACCCCATGAAACGTAAACAATAAACAGTTCAGCAAAATGCATGCAAATCACCAAATCTTCACTTAGCACAGGCTAGAGTAATTGAGATAATGACAAGAAGCATGCTTTTCATGCAACTATTGCAACTAGATAATGTGGAAAATAGAACGACATAACAGAGAAAAGGAAGCAAAATGGAATCAACCTTGTATTGCCACCAAATCTTTTTCTTAACATCATCATCATAGTCGAATCCACCCGCAATTTGAGGCAATGAAAACAACCAAAATGCAGCAATGCTTGGATCTTTCATGCTGTCTACTATGTGCTGAAATAGCACAACAAAATCATGAGAATTTAGTATAAATATAAAATGTGAAACTGCTGGCTTAAAATTGCTTTGTGATTCACTAGTTCATCAGATAGAAAATACCAGTCATGACTTTTTCACTTACTTAAAGAATGTAGCATTAAAGTATGAACAAGAAACAGGATAATAGCAAAAGATACAATATTAAGTCAACTTTCAGTTCCAATTCTGCCAAATTGTAAAATCTTAGATGTTTTTGAATCGCTTTAGTAACCAAAAGACCATTGCAATGAATTTATATACATCCATGAAAGACCACTAAAATTATGTCAATGGTCAGCTCATGCAATTATACTGCTCTTTAAGATGGTTTCCAGAATCAAAAGAGAACAATTCTACTAGGGATTAGATGTCCAGTTGTCCAAATAAAAATATAAAATACATGTGGACAGGAAAAGCAAGTCTAGTGTCAACCAAGAAGTACATTTATAGGAGTAACACTTCCTACAATGCATATGAACTGATTCCAAATTCTGCCCTTCGACATTTTTTCCCCTTCAAGGAACTTGATTGTACAAGAACATAACCAGACAATTTAACGACTCTAGGGTTAATGGTTTTAATAAAATGCAGTATACTTGTTCAAAAACCCCTTAATCCATTGAAAAGGTCCCCATTTTATGGCTACAAAAGGAAAAGTACAAAAAACATAGAAACTAAGCCTTCTGGACCAGTGTCATATGTCTCAATAATCCAAATATTTCAGAAAACTTGAGCCGTGAATGAAACATTGGTTAGGTTGTAACAGAAAAATTTCGCTAGAATTGTACACTCAACTGCTGCTCACAATTCTTTATACAAAGTAACCAAAAAATTCTTTATTTAATTCTAACCGATTGGATAAAATTGCAACTAATTGGAGAGAATATCAGCTAAAATGATTGGACTAAATTGTCAAGGTGCAGAAAGGTTTGACATTCTTTATTTATTTTTTATTTTTAACCAATTGGCTACAAATGAACAAAATAGAAGATAAAAGACACTGTAAAACATAGATCCACCTTTTTCATAAGAGTTTGACATTTACATTTGAGAGTTAAAAAGTGCAACACCCCAATTAGTTGATATATCAAAGAAAGCTTGATAACAGGACACAATACCAACCTCATAAGGATAGTCCATCTTTTTCAAAATGTTATAGGCTTTCCATGGAGGTTCCATGATCTGCGCAAAACGAAAAACTATTTGAAAACAGACAATTTCTGAATCAACTATGAGAAAACAATCACCAATTTAATGCAATAAAAAATAAGTAGTCTTTTCTCAAGCAACTAAGGAGCATGAGGCCAGATGCTGTCAACATACTCATACTTGCCCAATTTTTTATCTGATGTTTATCAATAAGGACTAAATTAACATGGTAATAAGACTTAATCATTAAAAGTATGATCTGGAACTCAAGATTACCAGCATTTCCTAATAAATCAAAAATTTGAAAAAACTGGAGTTCCCAACATATTTTTCTCCTGAAAGAAAACATGCAACTCATCTTACTTTTCCTCATCACCTAATAAATTACAGATGCTTTATAACATAAGTAGGAATGCTATAGCAGAGCTTTCACCTAACATAACCATCAGTTCCGATGATAGAAGAATTAGACGCATGCTTCATCGCTGCACTAATATACTCCTCTCACAAGGAATAGTTACCAAACAAAAGGCATGACACAATTGATAATGAATTTGAGATGAAGTTTGCAAAAAAATAAGCAAAGCTTGTTGATTATAAAGTTGTTGCATGGTTCTATACTTCTACTAACATCTTCAGTCATTGAAACTCGAAAGGATGAAGCTAGTACATAAGAGATAAAGGAAAAATGATTTGCCAGGTCATAGCCTCCAAAAATGTAAAATAAGTGCATGCTTGCTATTTTAGAGACTAGTTGTACTCAAGTTTATGCATGCATCTCCTTAAAAATCGGGACCTATTTTCTAACAGGAAAACTAGCAAAATGCATGAAGTGAAATAAGGAGAGAGAGGTGAAAAGGTGTGAATTAACTCACATCATCTGCAGAGATCCTGACTTGTAATTTGTCTTTGCATTCAGGACAGCCCATCACACCCTGAAACATCAGTAATCATTGCGTCTAAAGATCAAAACCCAAAAATTCAAGTTCAGAAAATTTTGTGCGGCTATCAAAGACATGTAAAAGAAGAACAGCACTTCTCCAAAAAAAATGCAAAAGAAGTTACAAGAAGGTTGAAATACCTGCTCTCCCCATGCAATTTATAAAATGACTACACAGTAAGGATACATGTATGATCTATCTGACATAATAGATGATGCCAGTTGGGGAACATTTCATTGTCAAGAAAATAGCTCGTGATGTTGAATGGAATTTTAAAAGCACCAACACTGATGCACAAGAAGAAGAATACCAAAAAAAACCAGCATGGAAATATTAATCTCACCGTTCCATCACAAGTTGGACAGTCTTTAGATGGCAAAGGCATATTTAGATCCATAGTGGATGGAAGGTGCACTAGCTCTGCTCGATTGTCAGCAATAGCTTCTGCAACACATTCAGCTGTTGCCTTTTCTCCACTGCAAAAGGATCCAAATGAACACAAAACAGAAAAAGTTGCAAGTTTTGAAAACAATTATAAAAATAAGTAAAAAAATTAAAATAGAAAGATAATCTGATAGTCCAACAGAAAATTCTAAAAGTCAGACAAGTGTTAATCTTCAGTTAGTAAAGGCACATGACCTTTTCCCTCCATTCACCTCTATGCACACAATCCACTCAATTTTCTATTTGCTGTTGTGGTACCAATTGCTTTAATCTTTACCAATTTTGGTCCACCTCTCTTTTTCTCTCCAACTTGAATCAACAACATGTTCCATGCCAGCACATTGATACGTTCAAGTTGAAAATGCGCGAGATCCTAGCAGATATCACTTCCAATATCTATAAAAATGCATCAGTTCCTGTTCAATCCCTTCCTACATTGTAACACCATCTTAATATTCTTATCTCAGTTACACTATCTTAACATTCTTATCTCAAATATACCTTATGAACACAAGCTGTTCATTGACCATCCAAATCTCACTTCCATAAAGCATAGCCAGCCTAAATAAGGTTTTATAACCATATATAGGACCAGATCACTCTTCCATTCCATCCATTATGCTTTGATTCGTTTGTAACTTGATATATATTCATTCATGCAATACACTCTAGCTTAAAAAAGATATCACCCTAAATACCTCTTTCCCAATCCAATTACACAAAATGTCCTTGACAACTATAATTTAGTCCGCCCAACCTTCCTCACAAAAGCTTCTTCAACAGGAAGTAACATGCAAACAAAACGAGCACAAAATGCCAAGTGACTACAACTACTATAAGAATATTTTACACCACTCCAAAGCTATGGATGCAGTTAATCCACAGTGATGAGATAAAAAATACGATTGCCATCTTACAAAAATAGAGCCCCAAGGAAGGAAAACGAAAGGCTATCTTAAATTCAATATTTTTGAACAAGGTGCTATTCTCAAGCTGCAAAACTGTAGTCCTTAGTTGCAAGCCCAAGACATGTACCAAAGGATAAACTGTAAATCTTGAAAGCTAAAAAATGCAGTGTGAATCAGTGCGTGTTTGTTAATTGTTCAAATCTCTACAATATAATGCCTCTAGAGAGGATTACAATTTAAATATCAAGCTCAAAAAGCATATGAAATGCTGTGAAAGAATGGATTGCAATAGCAGATGCTTTTGAGATACAGAATAAATGTATTCGATGAAAGATTGAAGCCAATGCAGCACCATCAGTTACAACAATGAAATTTTGGTTCCTATTCCATGCCGCCATGTTCTAATTAGAATTTTTTTTTTTTTCAGTTCATCTTAATTTTAACTACATTATTTATGATAAATGATATTATAGGTATTCTAAGCAATGCCTTTGAAAAAAAAAAAAAGGAAAAAATTGGTGCACATGTCAACATGATGCTTAGTTTGTAAAAGATTTTGCTATGTTTGATCCTTTAAAGTCTTTATCAGTTTCTCTTTGTCATGGAGAACTTTGTGGCAATAAGGTACCTCCTCAAGGTGTAATTTTTCACTTGGTAATGCACCTTCCCTGATCCTCTGCACATAGTACACCGCAATGCCTGCCATCCACTGCAAGTACGACAATTCCTGCATATGTAACAAAGTACTCAACATCAGTTAGCCTGTGCAGATATTTTGCCACATTCCAATAAGACCATGATGATCACAAATAACAAGACATAAAATTGAATACATTATTTGACAATGTATTTAAGCCTGTGCAAATATATATAGTAAAATATCGGTTAGTCTGTGAAGTTTTGCCACATTCCAATAAGGACATGATGATCACAAATAACAAGGCATATAATTGAATACGTTACTTGACAACGGATTTACGCCTGTGCAAATATATAAAGTTAAATATGCTTTCATAGTTTGAAACTACATAAGATCTTATGAATAATTTTATTTCTTTGAAATCTGCTTGCTCTGAGCATCAGTATAAAGCTATAAAATAAAAGGCAATGCACAAGAAAAAAATAATGTATATTCACATTTAAGGAATTCAAATACAGCATACATCACTTCATGGAAAAAAAAGAATAAAAATAGCCCCTTAATCATTGCAAACCTCTATAATAGTTCTGCATGAAATGCTTAATTTTATGTAATTAATATTAATATACAAAGCATAAAAAAATTGAAGCACCACCACCTTTCAGATGAAAGCAAATGGAACCAATTACACCAAGTATAAGTAGGCTAAATAAATAAAACACAACTCTAATTCTTCATTTCATGAAATATAATTCCATAGAAATCCTTTTTGGGAAGAACAAAGAGAACACAGATTTTCAATTTCTGTAAGGCCAGAAAAGTAAATTCACAATAAAATTGTAGCAGCAGAAAAAGAAAACTCTTATCTTACAATAGAGTGATAGGAACCCAATTAGAAGAAAACAGGTGCCATTATAACTAAAATAGTCTAGGATATTAACGTAAAGTAAGGACAGACACCTTTGACATATCACCTTCTTTCCCAATTCCAAAGCAATATCATAGGTCCCAAGAGTAGCAACAGCCTACAATCAAGAAAGGAACTCATTTAGTTGTAGCATAGTACTAAAGTTGAATTACATATACTCCATGCATTAATTAGATATTGACCGTAATAAATCCGATTTAGTCGAACATTCAATCAATTTGATAGCCAAGAAGACAGAAACCCAGAAGGCAATCCATGGACACAAACCCAAAGATACTCTTCATTCAGAAGTAAATTAAAGCATATAGAATTCTGTCATTTTTATCATTAAATGAGAAATGTAATTCAAGTGCCTATCGATTATGGAAAGAATCAACACCAGTGTAGTCCTAAAATCCAAAGCATAAATAAGATCAAACAATACACCAAGGAACAATCTAGCATCTTGAGCTATCCATTTAATCAACTGGCAAGAGTAAAACCTAGGTTATCCTCTCAAAATTTGGAAACTAACATGACAAGTTTTGTTGCACACACACACACATATATTCAAGGGACATCACTTAGCAATTGATGAACCATTTAACTTAAGAGCAACACAAAATACAATTATATGAACTACTATATTATCAAAATTTGAAACACCAACACAAAATAGTGAGTAAGAATACAACTAAACACATAAATTATGAACAACCCTGGTAACCATTACCTAAAGAGAAAACACCCCAGTAGCAACCCAATAAACTTAATATTAGTTATGACTCAACAAAACTTCAAAGATTAAAATTTGGACATTATTTGTACAAAAATGAACAAATTGATCAGCTATATGTAAAATTGAACATTTAGCACAATATGAAAAGGAACCCAACGATACACACTCACACTGAGAAAATAGACTGATCAAAAGGGTAACAAAAATCAATTACCAAATACCATATTATAAATGCAAGATACTAAGTGACCCATTTAAGCAAATGACAAGTAGAACTTAAAAAACTGAACAAAAAAGGCAAAAAGCAAAAGATAAGAATTTTGCTTACAAAGATAGAAAGATAAGAGAGCTTGGAAACGAGTTCAGGGACACCAAAGCCACGAGGAGCAGAACCAGCAATGTCAAAAGCAAGAGTGAAAGGAGACAGAACTAATTTAATTGGGAATTCGACAATGTCAATCAATTGTTGTCCATAGCGAGAAGTGAATTGCTTATACTGCCTGTCTGCTAACTGCTTTACGCTCTTCACTAGACGGTCTGTTCCTCTTGACATTGCTTTAGCTGCGAAACACAAACAGAAAAATGAAAGAGTTTGGATAGATGGTCTTTGATTATCAATATAAGATAATTGGGTAAAGGTACAAATCCGCCCCTAATGTTTATGCCCAAGTGCGGATCAGCCCCTAAACTATTTTTGGACTCAAATAAACATAACATTTCAAAATTATTGCATTCTTGGCCCCCATTTAACAGAGGCAATGGATGCCGTTTGCTCAGTGGATGATGTGGCAAAAAAGGGTCCCAAAAACTCACTTTCATTCACCAGAAAGTGCACTCTGAGGTTGGAAACTAAATACTCAGGCGTAAGTCTACCAGCTTCCATCAAAATATCTCCCCTATGCGGTGGCGGCTGAGGTAGCTGTTCATATGATCTGGGTTGGCCCATGGCACGTCCAAAGCCACGATTATTGAAGCTTCTATATCCAGAATTATAAAAGCCATGTCCTCTAGCTGAATTATCAGGGGATATCCTCGAGGCACCCAAAGATAAGGTGACGTGCATGTTGCATGGCTACCTTCTCATCTTTCTACTTGTACAGAATAATGGTAGAGAGCGAGAGGCATGTTTCATGGCTACCTTTTCATCATTCTACTTTGAAGGCATTGGAACATAAAGGCAGAGTGGGGTGAAGCACACAAAGATAAAGACCAGGGTATCAAAGGAAGGAGAGAAAATTATATGAAGCAAGTTTGAGATATGAAAAATGACAAAGTAATAGCAAACTGTTGCTTTATGTTATACTTTGAAACGCGCGAGAACAACTCTTTTTTGGCAGGAGCATGTCTGTTGTTGCCAAAGTAAACATCACAATCAAAAGAAATTTGCTGAATTTTTTTGGGTAATAGTAAGTTCTTTTCCAGATAAACTCAATGAAATGCCTTAATCTTCTGCATATGACTATTTTTTAATTTTCTACATAGGACTATTTTACTTACCAAAGCCATGACAAGATTCCCAACCTCAATGAGGAATCGAGACAACATAGTTCAACAAAAGAATTCTTCAAAAATTGTATATGGTTAAAAAGAACTGGCTCCACAAACTTACAACGACTAATAAAAAGCCTTGTATGCTTTAACTAAGCTGGCGTCAAAGAAATCTAAGTTGAATACAGTGGCCACAGCTTGAATTATGTGACAGGAGTGCAATGCAAGAGTCCCTTCACCTGTTGCCCACAAATGGACTGACGTCTGCATTTAATTTCGAGTCTCAGCAAAGTTTCTCATATAATGAAATTAGCATGAAAGAATTATAACCATACACTAAGAAAGTCTAGCTCTAACGGATAACTATAGATTTAAGGTTTCTAAAAGTAAACATGCTAAATTCTAGAATGAAACTAAAAAAATCAGTTACTAATATCAGACGCTTAGAATATCAGTGTTATGCTGATGTCTTAACTGCATCAAGGTAAAAACCTGTCATCGGTAACACACCTTGATGAGCCTCTGAAGTAGAAAAGGAAATACAGCAAAAAACATCACTAAAGCTTTGAGTTGGGTTAATGCGAAGGCCAATATGTTAGAGTCAGAAATCTCATTCAAGAGAAAAAGAGTGCTCCTCATATAAGACTTTAGAAGAGGCTTCAGATTTTTCCATTTTGAAGTATTATTGAGTTCTAAAATGGCCTCCTTCCTTTGATTCAGGGATGATATTCCCAGCATTGTACGAAATATGCTATCAGCGTCACGAAGCACAAACATCAAAATCTTGCTAAAAGTTTGGCCATCTTTAATAACATTGGATGATTCAGTTCCATAGTGGCATGCAACTCTGTACCCATTCAATAGTCTTTTAAGGGCAGGCATATTATGCTCCTGTGTAATTAGTTGACATAAAGAATCAACTGCAGAGCTAGTAAACATAGTGGCTATTTCATGTGCATCATTTTCGTGCACTAGCTCTCTATCACCATCACTAGACTCGTCTTCATCTGAATACTGTTGTAAAATAAGAGATAACCAACACCATTAAATGAAAAAGCCAGTAATTATAGACATAAACTTATTGCATATGAGACCTTTTTTCAGAGGAATCGAAATGGTTTGGGGTTTTGAGCTGCGGTTTTATGTTTTGATTAGTTGAGAGAAAACGAAAGAAAATGTGTTTCCTTTTTTTTTCCCTCCTGACTCCCCCCGGCCCCACTTTCCTCTTACATTAAAGCATAATAGCTATCGTGGGACCCAATGTCTGCCCACATTTTCGCTTTAAGTAACGACATTTTATGGCATCCATTGCCTCTGTTAAATGGAGGGCCAAAAATACAATAATTTTGAAATGTTATGTTTATTTGAGCCCAAAAATAGTTTAAGGGTTGATCCGCACTTGGGCATAAACATTAAGGGCGGATTTGTACCTTTACCCAAGATAATTTTACATTATTCTAAATTTGGATTAAAGAAATCCGCTTACCAAACAAACATAACTTTTTTTTTCTTTTTTTCCTAGCCCAGCTAGGACAGATAATTTATCATTCTTTTTCTCTTTCGTTTCACTTTTGGTTTTCGGTCTTTTCCGTTTTTTTTTATTTTTGTTTTTTTCTGTAACTTTTTATATATTTAGGTGTAGTCTATGGTTACTTTGGTTTTTTATTTTTAAAGTCATTTAATTGAAGTTGATTGTATATATTTATTTAATTTGCATATTTTAAATAATTTTAATTTTATATTTTAAACAATAATTTTTTTAATTTTTAAACTTACTATTATTTAGAATATAAAAATTAAGCTAACTAAACTAAAAATTACACATAGTCTTCAATAATTATTTTTTTTATAATTATTTAGAATATAGAAATTAAACTAATTAAACTAAAAATTACCCATAGTATTCAATAATTATTTTTTCAATAAAAACAACAAAAAAA
>CATIWK010107315.1:0-10227 GCA_949634005.1 Mallotus japonicus
TGTTTGGCTCTGAATGATGACTCCTCATATGGAAGTTGGTGCGCCTTTCCATACTGACATCCAGCACAAACCACATCAGCACGAACATCAAGATTAGGTAGCCCTCTTAATGAGGACTTGCTCATCATCATCTTCAACTTATGATAGCTGACATGTCCCAACTGTTCATGCCACAAGTCGGTTGTATCACCGCCTTTTGTCTTTTCCACATAAGTATCTTCTGCTAACAGGACGTACATAAAATCTACTTTCTGTCCCTCCATTATTGGTGTGTCAATTATTTTAACTTTTTGACAAACCTTGACATCTTCGGGGCCAAACACAATAAAGTTACCACAATCAGTCAAATATGAAATTGACAGAAGATTCTTCTTCATGCCTGATACTCTGTCCAACTGCATTTGTTATTGATTTGAACAGGAAGTGATCAATGTGTCACCAGTGTGAGTGATTGGTAGCTGTGAGTTATCTGCAGTTACTACAACTCGCTTGCCTTTATACTCTATAGCATTACGGAGCTTACTTTTATCTCCTGTCATGTGACTGAAACAACCAGAATCAAAGATCCAACATTTCTCATAGTTAATTCTATGAGAACTGGAAGCACTAGATGTCTGCTTCTCTTCTACTTCTATTGTGGTAGCCATAAAATTAGGAACCTCCACAATCTTTGAACTGGAACATTCTTCCACTTGTATTATTTCCACAAACAATGCTTTAGCATCCTACTCTGGTTCATCCTGGTGGTGATTGCTTGTTGTTGCTGCATTGCTCTGAACTATCTTCTTCTTAGACCAACAATCTCTGGCGTAGTGTCCTTTCTTGCCACAGTTGAAGCACTCGCCATTCTGACATCTAAAATTCTTAGATTGCTGATTGTTGTACTGCTGCTTCTGTTGAGCCCACTCTAGTTGGACATTACCTTGTGTCTTTCCTCCATTCCTACTATAAGGTATATTCTTCTTTTTATTGGTGAAGAGCGCCACCTCTCTAGTATTCAAAAATACTCCAACTATTTGTTTTGCTAAAGTTTCTAGACTTACTAACAAATTCTCTAACTCTTCGATTGAAGGTTGTATGGGCCAACCTTGAACTGCAGCCATAAAAATGTGGTACTGTGGTTGTAGTCCATGAATAATGATTCTCCTCATTCTGCTGCTGGCTATTTTGGATGCCTCATCCAACTCAGCAATTTCTCGACATAAGGACTTCACCTTGGTAAAATACTAACTAATTGTCATATCTTTTTGTTAGATAGACATTAGTTCATTTTCCAAAAGTTGAAGTCTGTCGTCATTCCTTTTTAAGAATCGCAGAGCAAGAGAATCCCAAGCTTTGTTCGGTGTGGTAGCATTTCTGATGTGTTCCATCATCTCCTTTTCAATGGTTGTTTTGATGGCAAAAATGACTTTCCCAGCTTTAATTCTCCATTTTCTGAGATTGCCATTATCACCATCTGGTGGTGGTGATGTAGTCTCCGTCCCAGCAATAATCTCCCAGAGATCTTGACCATGCAAGTCCTCCACATGCTATAATTATTATTGTTTAATTTTTTAATAACATCGATATTTCTGGATTCTGCCATAGTGACTTGGATTTAGTAGCCTCGCGTTTCACCAAGCAAGCGTGGTTCCGAACCAATGAGCTTCACAGTTCCAAACTGTGCACGTACAAAATCTCCCCCTGCCGTAAATTGAAAAATTCTCAAAAAATCTTTTCTGATGTGGAAGATCAGTCAAAACTACAACCACTGCGCATACTCAGAATTTCAAGAGAAATTACAACCACAGCTCTGATACCACTTATTGAAATTTAGGTTGTATAAAATAATAAATAGCATGTAAAAATGAGAGAATAAAATAGTGAACAATAAATATTTTTCACTAAAATAAAAATCACTATTACAACAAGACTTGATAAAACCCAAGCTTACAAAAAAAAAATTATTTCCACTCTTTCCACACCACTCACACACAAATACACTACACTCGTTTGTACCCCACACACACTCACTACACACACAACTCACTTTTCTTTTACTTTCAAAACAAATAATGCTCACTTATTTGCTCTCTTTTATTTCTCTGCCCACACTTGATACCACAAACTACACACTTTGTGCTTTTGCTCGTTGCTTGTGCTTCTCTGCTTGCCATCCAAGGCCTTTATATAGGCCATAACCATGCATGAAAGTCATGAAGAAAATCAACAAATGCTGCTACACCCATGCTAAGAATTTAACACAGGTTTGGTAATTTGTCAGCAGCACCGACTTCAACAATTGCTGCACCTAAAAAAAATCAACACAAGTTTGTTACATCGAATTTGGTGTAGCAAATCTGGACCCTTTTTTATATTATTAATATTAGTAATGAATTTTTAACACAATGATATGAAAAAGGCGACTTGACGTTTCAATGAAGAGATTGGAGTATGAGGAATTGTATACAAAGGCATACTATTAGGGTAAATTCTATCATAGGTTACCAAACTTTACACTAAATTTTATTTTGATTCTATAATTTTAATTTGTATCTTTTTTATTACAAGACATTGATTTTAATTACACAGTCACCCAAAATGATTCTGACAAATTTAGATAACGCGGTACACTTATAGTCCAACTCAACAAAAATTATCATGTCATACTACCACTTTATCTTGTTCATGAGATTGTTGATCATAATTTTATAAGGTTAAGTGTAAAAAAAAAGTACAATAAAATTATGGTCAACAGTTTTATGAAGAACGTGGTATAACAGTAGGACATGAAAATTTTTGTTGAGTTGGATTGTGATGAGGTAATTCTGATGTACCACCTCATCTAAATTAGTGTAATTATTTGGGGTGACTTCTAAAGTCAATGTTTTGTAATAAAAAATCAACAAATTAAAATTATGAAATCAAAATGAAATTTAGTGTAAAATTTCCATTGCAATTAACCCCATACCATCCAGTCACGGAATTGCAGGAATAAATAGATTGCTCATCAATGAAGCTGACCACGGAGAAGCAGAATTGCTGGCAGAATTATTGTCATTGGAAAGCTAAATCACATGAACTTGATAGAAATGTTATCATACTCTTGGATAATGGATTTCAGACTTTCTCATCCGCTGCAAAGAAAAAGCTATGAAATTTCAAGATTGTCAAGAATAAGAGGCTACATTGCTCCATTTTACCAATTACCTCAAAAGTTGATGTTTATAGCTATGAAATCGTGTTATTGGCGATTGAAAAGACCCCAAAAGCAGCAGATATAGAAGAAGGGTTGGTAAAATGGGTTCGAGACCATCTACGGCTAATAGAACTTTGGATGGAGAAGATTGTAGATATTAACTTGGAATGGAAGTATGACAAGAATCAGATGGGCATTCTTGTTGAAGTAGCTCTAGAATGTGTACAGGAAGATAAATGCATTTCTTTAGGAAATGCTTTTGCAAGATCGGAAGGACTGCACTTTGCCTTTTCAACATGCTAGTGATTTTTGTTACTGTTAGCTCTTAGCTAATATTTATTCAATTTTACTTGTATAATTTTAGTGTATGTGTGAATTAACAAACTACATCAGAAGTCCATATTGATCAGATTCTCCTAGCCAATCGTTTTTCAGAAACAGAGACTGTTGCTCTGGTGTTGCTGCATATTTCTCAAAAGCAGCCACTGAGCTGCTTTAAGTGACCACATACATGAATAAAAACAGCATTCTTTTGCAATAAATTTTAGAACTCACTATTTCATGCATGTGACAAAAGCCAAAATAAAAAAGAAAAAGACAGTTTATTTGCTAATCTGATGAGACAAACAGAATTGTCAGAGGTAGAACAGAACAAAAGGAAAAATGAAGAACACTTGATTGATTTCTTTAAGGAAACAATTGAAATATCATTAACATTTGGTAAAACAAACTAAAGAAAAATCAAAACTACACCTTCTGTGTATGCACGAAACCAAGCGCATAAACTGATGAAAAAAAAATTAGGAGAAAGACTTGTGCCAAAGCCATCAAAACATCAAAACTAATACCTATAGCCCTTTGTTAAGCTGATCTGAATCAGATTTCATCAATTACCAGTCCTTTCTTTCTCTGATTCCTCAATTTGATCCCACAGTTTATTTATCTTTAGATCCATAGCTTCATTGTCATGGGTTTCCATCGTAGACTTCACCTTTACTTCTAAAACCTTCATTGCTTGCCCAAAGTTTTCCATATCAGTTACCATCAATGGATATGCATTCTTCATCAGTGACATCTTTGAATCGGGAAATACTCGATGCATCCAAAAAAGCTCCAAGCGAAAGATTTCTTTCAGTAATGCAAGAAAAATTTCGTCAGTGATATCTTCTTCAAGTTCTTGATCATTGATGCCTTCAGATCCCTGTAACATCATCCCTGCCTTTCGTTTCTTGGATTCTTTCTTGCTCAATTTCACATGCGCTGCCTCAAGTAAATCAGAATACCTCTTAATTACCACAGAATTTTCACCTTGAGATACCCATTTGAGTGCATCTACAAGAACTTGAAACTTAGCCATCACTTTGCCATCCTGCGACTTCAAGACCATGAGATTAAGAACCAAACGAGAAAGTGATTTCCCTTCATTGATTGCTTGCATCTTTAATGCCTTCAAAGCCCAATAACCATCATCAGATTCATCAGATTCTTTCAAAAAATCCAAGAAAGTTTTCTTCTTGCTTTCCCCTTGATTATCATCATTCTTGAAATCTGTACCTTCATCTTCATGCAACAGTGCATGAATCTTGGCTTCTAGTCCTTGAATACTTTTACTCTCTGCAGATTTGAATCTGGTAATCCTTTCTTGCAGTTGTTTGATGTTGCCATTTACAGGTGCAACCAACAAGGCTTTCAGATCATCAAAAAGCTCTTCTTTTACTTGTTTTCCTTTACTTCCGCTTGCAATGTCGATCTGGGGGGCATCAGGATTGTTACACGGTACATTGTAATCTTTCAATGCCTTCTCGTAGTTTTCTAATTTCTTCTTCAGGTCTTCAATTCTCTCATTATAGTTTTTCTTGAAAGCTTCAAGTCTGGCATTGTACTCTATCTTCAGAGCTTCAATTCTAGCAATATAAGACTGTTTGTTCTCAGCTTCAATTCTTTCATTATAATTTTTGTTCAAAGCTTGAATTCTTGCATGGCCCAATGAAAACGCCTCAGTTACGCTTTTCTGTCGCCCCTGCAATATATCATCATCAGGGGTGTTTTGGTTGGAATCAGCAGGGGACTCTGGTTTAGGATCATCAAGATTATGTGTTTCTTTATCTTCTTCCTCATCCATTGATAGTTAAAATTCCCAAGATCAAAGAACAGTGAAAAAGAACAAGAACCCAAATGCTATAATCAAAAGAACAAACAGAGAAAACAATAAAGAAACGATGAAATCAAGAAACAAACAACGAGAGAACAAGGAAAAAATGATGCAAATGGGGAAAACTTGGAGAGCTTTTCTTGATTTGGGAGAGAGCGCTAAGTTATGGGTTTTGAAAATGGGCTTTTTTCTGTTATAGAACGGTTGTTCTCACTGAGGGGAAGTGATCGTCTCACGCGGGTTATCAGTACTAAACGAATGATTTTTTTTTTTTCTCTGGGGAATAAATGGTTTCTTGGGTTTACTACTAAACCTGACAGTAAATAATTTTTTAGTAATTATTTTTTTTTAAATAAGGGATGCTTTCATAAAGAAAACTGAAGAGCAAAGTCAAAAAATTGGAGGGAAAAAAAAACCATTCTTTATATTCTTCTCAAAACTTAGGCAATGAATTTCTTTTTTATTTTAATATTTTTATAGATTTTATTTGATTACCACCAATATCATCTTTTTTGTTGTTTATAAAATTCAATTTATTTATTGTCGTTTATGTTTACTTAAATATATGATTTTTTAATCTTTTGGATAGTAATATATGTGTCAATCATGAGAGTTGTCATTTTCTTATTATGTATTTGTAGAGTTTTATTTTCTTTATTCTTTTTTGAAAAAAGTTTGAGATTTAAGAATTAGATTCTGCATCTAAAATAGGTGAAGATAGAATAAAAAAGATAATTATTTATGAAATTAAACTAGTATATCAAAGTTCTATTATGGATTAAGGATGGTCTAAACAACCTTCGCGGGAGGAGTTAAAAAATTTATTAGCTAATCAGAAGACATTAGTGTAACAACTTGCTAGAATTTTATTTAAAAAAAAAAATAATAGTCATAGAAGTTGTTCAAGAGATCCAAATAATTTATGGTTTATGATAGAAAATAGTGACAACAATGGAAGTTCAAGAAAGTGGAAAAGGCCAGAGTTCACATTCAAGGGGAGCTCAACAGTAACAAGATAGAAGATTTTCAATCAGTGTGAAATTAAATGCTTTAGCTGTGGTAAAAAGGACACTATGCTGTTGTTTTGAAGTCATAATTATTACTTTATATTTTGTATTTAGTAATTTTAGTGACTTCATTTTGGTCTTTTAGCGTTCTTGTTGTTGTTTTGAAAGCTTGTTAGCTTGGTTTATTTTCTGGATTATGATTGCTGTTGTGGAGTAATCACTAGTAGGGATGGTGTGTCTAGCATCCCCATATTTTGTTCTTTGCTACCTTAGGGTAGTCTTGTGTTTTCCCCATTAGTGGGTGTTTTGGTTTCAATAAAATCTTAATTACCAAAAAAAAAAGGACACTATGCTCGAGAATGCTGTCATAAACGAATTGAAGCAAATATTACAACATCCATGAAACCTCAAGTTGAAAGCGAAGAGGAATAGGACTGCAGCATCCAGACATCTTGTGCAAACGATGAGCAAATAAAAGTCAATGAGTTCATGAAAGCAGAAAGTGAAAAAGATTTGGACATATTCGCAACCTCATCCGTGTTAGAACATAATAAAGAATCATATGAAAGTGAGAAAGATTGGAACTTGACTGATATTTGAGCATTTATGAAGAAGCTCCACTCAAAGAAGAGATAGACATATAAAAAGTAAGATTTTTAGAGCAATTAAATTTAATGGATTATGCCAGTGAATGAGTATTTAAGTGGTAACTCTTTTTCAAAGACATTTTAAGGTGCAGAGTTCTTATCGTCACCAATTTAAAAGGCGATGGTTGCCTCTATTATACAGTCCATTAATATCTACGTATTACAACGTTTGGCTATTGGGAGAGGAATTCTAGCATCACTATAAGAAAGTTAAAACCCAAATGAGTTTTAATTGGTCTTGATAGAGGAACCTGAATCCTTGATCCGTGGCAGTGCCAAGAATTTATTGCAGTAAACCAATATCTTGAACTAAAGCCAAACAGTCCTCAATAATGCTACCAACAGTAGAACGATGTTCTTCTCTAGATGAGAGGGCTTTAAATATTTCTAAGGAATCCATTTCAACCACGATTTTAGACAGATTATTATGTCCCTTTATCCAGCTAAGCACCTCCCTTACTCCCACAGACTCAGATTATATTTTTATTTTAAATGATTATTTTTTGAGATATTGAAATAAAAATTGATATTTAAGATAATATATAGTTATTGATTATATAGTTATAAACGTTAATTTATTGTTGGCATTGATTATTTTAAAATTAATTATTTTGTGGGTTGTCATTCAATTTTATTCATTCTCTTAAAAATGAAATAAAAAATCCCACAAATTGATAATATAATTTTAATAACCTAAAAATTATGAATTAATATAAATTCACCAAATGTGCAAACTATATAAATTAATATAATTTTTATTAAATAATTTAAAATATAAATAAAAACTAATATATATTTTATTGTATTATTTAAAAATACAAATAAATAAAGTAATTTAAACATACTAATTAAATAGTTTTAGTAAAAAATAATAAGTTCAATGTATGTATTATTAAGGGACTACATCAGAAGTCCAAAAATTATCAGATTCTTGTAGCCAAGCGTTTTTCAGAAAGAGAGCCAAGTTGCACTGCTGTAGGCTGTGACTGCATATTTATCAGAAGCAGCCACTGAGCTGCTTTGACTGACCGCATTCTGCGTAAGCTCGAGAAATCAATAGTTTAGGCAAGTGACAAAAGCCAAAATAAGAAATAGGTAGTTTATTTGCTAATGGCTGACGACTGTCACAAACAGAATTGTCAATGGTAGAAGAGAATAAAAGGAAACTTCAAGAACAACACTTGCTTAATTTCTTTAAAGAAACACAAAAGAAACTAAAAGAATCACAAAAAATTGCACCTTCTGTATATGCACAAACTGATCATAACTACTACCTCGAGCCCCTAGTTAAGCTGATCGATCTGACTCACATTCATCAATTCAGTACTTTCTTTCTCTGATTCCTCAATTCGATCCCACAGTTCATTTATCTTTGGATCCATAGCTCCATCCTCGTGGCTTTCCTTCATAGTCAGACGACCTTCTCTTCTAAGAGTCATTACATATACTTTCCTTAGTTCTCTCACCTTTACTTTTACATTCTCCAATGCTTGCCCACATTTGTCGACATCAGCTACCATCAATGGATATGCATTCTTCATTAGTGTTATCTTCGAATTGGGAAATACTCGATGCATCCAAAAAAGCTCCAAGCGAAGGATTTCTTTCAGTAATGCAAACAAAGTCTCATCAGTGAAATATTCTTTACGTTCCTCTTCCGCTTCCTCTTCCTTTACCTCTTTCAGTTCTCCTTCCTCTATTTCCTCTTCCTCTTCCGGATCTTCTTCCTCTACCTCTTTCAGTTCTCCTTCCTCTATTCCCTCTTCCGGATCCTCTTCCTCTTTCAGTTCTCCTTCCTCTGTTTCCGGATCCTCTTCCGGTTCCTCTTCCTCTTCCTCTAACATCATCCATGCCTTTCGTTTCTTGGATTCTTTCTTGCCCAATTTCGCATCTGTTGCATGAAGTAATTCAACAAACCTCTTAATTACCACAGAATTTTCGCCTTGAGATACCCATTTGAGTGCATCTCCAAGAACTTGAAACTTAGCCATCATTTGATCATCCTCGGACATCAAGACCATCAGATTGAAAACCAAACGAGAGAGTGATTTCCCTTGATTGATAGCTTGCATCTTTAACGACTTCAAAGCCCAATAACCATCATGAGATTCATTAGATTCTCGCAAACAATCCAAGAAACTTATCTTATTGCCTACGACTTGATTATCTTCATCATCCTGTAACAGTGCTGGAATCCTGTCTTCTAGTCCTTGAATCCTATTAGTCTCTGCAGACTTGAGTCTGTTAATCCTTTCATGCAGGTTTTCGACATTGCCGTATACAGGGGCATCAAACAAAGCATTCCGATCATCAAACTTGATGCACATTTCTTTGAAATCTTGCAATTCCTTCTTGTAGCATTCTACTTTCTTCCTCAGGTCTTCAATTTTCTCATTACACTTTTTCTTCTCCGATTCAATTCTTGCAACATAGTCCTTCTTCACAGCTTTAAATTTGTCCCTGCACTGTTTCTCCAAAGCTTCAATTTTCCGATTAGACTTTTTTTTCGCAGCTTCAATTCTCTTACTATACTTCTTGCACAAAGATTCAATTCTTGCATGGTTCGATGAGAACGCCTGCAATGTATTATTATAAGGGGTGTTTTGATTAGAATCAGAAGGGAACTTAGGCTTAGGATGATCAAGATCGTGTCTTTCTTTATCTTCCTCCATATCCATTGATGATTTATAGTTTCCAAGATCAAAGAACAGAAAAAAGAACAAGAACCCAAATGCTAGAATCAAAAGAACAAACAGGGAAAACAAGAAACAAACGCTGAAATCAAGAAACAAACAACGAGAGAAGAAGAGAACTTTCAAAGCTTTTCTTGAGTTTGGGAGAGAGCGCCAAGTTATGGGTTTTGAAAATGGGGCTTGTTTCTGTTAAAAGGACGGTTATTTTAATCAAGGGAACGAGATTGTCTCAACCCTCACGCGCGTGTTATCAAAATATTGAACGAACGATTTTTTTTTTCCTAGGGAATTAATTTTTTTGAGTAAAAGATTGGAATTAATGGCTTCTTAGGCTTATTAGTAAATCTAACTGCAAATAATTTCTTAATAATTATTTTTTAATTAAGGGATGCTTTCAGAGAAAATTAAAAAGAAATTGAGAAAAAATATTTGATTTCCACCAGCATCATCCTTTTTTGTTGTTTATAAATTTCAATTTATTTATTTCTTTTGTAGTGAGATAAAAATTTTAATTTGTTTATTGTCATTGATGTTTACTCAATTATTGTTT
>CATIWK010107318.1:0-11055 GCA_949634005.1 Mallotus japonicus
CTTTTTATATTTATTGGTTAGGAGTAAAATGCTAAGAATTTACGTTATACAATTATTTGGTACAATACTTAAGATGTAAATAAAAATGGGATAATGAATTCATAAGTCCTATAAGTTGTCAAAATTTTCAATTAAGTCCTAAAAGAATTTTTTTTTTCAATTGAGTCCTAAAAGCGTTAAAAGTGTTTCACGTTAGTCCTCTTCCGTTATCTCAAATGGAATCACTGACGTGGCAATTGGACCCCACCCAATGCACTGACGTGTGTAGCCAACTCATCAATGACAAATAACCTACAAGTCCTAGAAGTTATCAAAAATTTCAAACAAGTCCTAAAATTGTTTCTCTCCTAATTAACAGGAAACAAAACCATTCCACAATATCTCTGTTTCAAATATCATGGAACATCATTAATATACATTGAAAAATCTTCCAAAAATTAATGAAAAATCATCAACGTACAATTTTCAACAATCGAAACTGTACCAGTAAAATCGCTAGGTTCAGCAGCATTTATTGCTTGTGACATTAACTTAACTGCTTAAGTGTGTTATGTTGTCTTGCCCAACGCGGCTATACCGTTCGCACTACTGTCCAAATTGACCTTCTCGACTATGACTCAATTATTCCCACAGTTAACGGTTGTGCCAGCATTTTTAGGACTTAATTGAAATTTCTGATAACTTATAGGACTTGTATGTTATTTGTCATTAATGAGTTGGCTGCACACGTCTGTGCATTGGGTGGAGTCCAATTGCCACATCAACGATTCCGTTTGAGATAACAGAACAGGACTAACGTGAAACACTTTTAATGCTTTTAGGACTCAATTGAAAAAAAAATTCTTTTAGGACTTAATTGAAAATTTTGACAACTTATAGGACTTATGAATTCATTATCCCAATAAAAATCTCTTGCCAACCATGATATAGTAGTGATAATGTTGGCACTGAAATCAGTTAAAATGTTCAGGAACATTCCTAGAAAAAACATTCAATGTAAAAATTTTCCAACATAGCGAATTACAGAAGGGAACTTACCTTCAAAAAAGAAGAAGCTTATATATAACACAAAGTAACTCATCTGGAAGAGGACATTATAAGAATGCATAATATTTGCAACTCCAAATTAGGTACATAAAAATGTCCAGTCTATATGGAAGAAGTAACGAAGACATATGGACCTGAAGTAGTCTGAGTCTGAGACACTTGTACGAATCCCCACATTGACAAGGGAATAATTTATGATTCAATGCTCTTAGGAATACATGAAACTCACATCAATAAACAAAAGACAAAAACCCTACAACCCACAGGAATTTAATAAAAGAATTAATAAAAAAACCTGTAAAACCAAAAAAAACAATGTGTTGTTCCCAACCCACAGTATCTACACCTCCAAACTACAGCTTTCTTCTCACAAAAATTTATCTTGCCAATGACATGTCACATTTGCACAATATGCCTGCCACCGTCGATCTAATGACACGCCGGCTGCAACCCCCCAAAGCTTTTCATACATTTGCCACCGAAAACCTACTTTACGGCTTTATTCATGTATCTTAATCACAGTTCAGGCCACATATTTCCAGCACAGGGCCATCTCTCGACACAAATGGGTTGATTCGGACCCATATAAGAGTTAGGATTGAAGCCAGTAGAATTGACCATACCAGAATAATGGTTGGCATACGATCTTGTTTCCCAAGAAGACCCTTGAGAAATGGGTAGAGGTGGACAATGACCCAGAAGGCGAAAAATAGCCTGCCAAACAGAGGACCCCATGAATCATACCCGTTATTTATAGCATCTGAGATTCCAACGACAACTCCAACAATGTTTATGATCATCAAAGTAGTGGGAGGAATTAACAATGATGTCCACTTGAATAGGTAAAGCTCTGAAAATTCTCCATCATCAGCACCCTTTGAAGTGACGGTGAAATTTGTGCTGACACCAGCCAACACCTTCAGCAAACCTTGGAAGAGAGCAAATAGATGCGATGAAACACCTCCAATCACCCAAAACTGCTCATTTCTCCACCAGTCGTCTATCCCAACTCCACCCCACTGCATCTCAAGAACACCAGTTGCAGCAATAGATATGAAGAGTGCCATAAATACAATACTAGCATAGTTGCTAATCTGTAAAACAGAAAACCCCGAGTTAGCTCAATGCCTACACAGGACATTGATGAGACAAATGAAAGAGGGAGTGTGAGACGTCTATCTTCTGAGCAAAAGTTACAAGATCAAATACATACACGGTAAAAGCAACCAACATAGTACACCATGAATCACAATCACAGTTTTGACCATATCACTTCAAAAAAAAAACAAAAAAAAAAAAGATATTTGCACACACATGCCCTTTCATTACTTGAGATAGTTCAAAAAAAAAAAGTACTTAAAGTAGGAGATTAAGATCGTTCTATAAATCAGCATGTCTGGATTTTATAAAAAGAAAAGTAATACATGGTGAAGTGGGATATTACCTCAGGAACAATGAATTTTCCAGTGAGAAGGCAGATAGCTGGCAGGGTACAGTAAACAAGCAAGGGAATGGATGTCCAAGGATATACAACAGAGTTTATGTAGGAAAAACGTTCCAGCCATTTCAATCCACCACCATAACCATACCAAATAGGACAATGTCTGCTCAAGAAAATTTCAACAGACCCAAGTGCCCACCGAAGAACCTGGTGTAGACGATCTGACAGATTAATAGGAGCTGACCCCTTGAATGCAGGCCGCTTAGGTATGCAGTACACAGACCTCCATCCATGGCAGTGCATCTTGAATCCTGTCAAGATATCCTCAGTCACTGAGCCATATATCCAGCCAACCTAGATCAACAAAAACAATTTATTAACACTTGGACCAATAAAAGTAGAATGTGACTAAGCACCAAAACTGATTGCATTTATTGTATTCACTTACTTCCTTCCCCCATTCTGTTTTATCTTCATACCCACAGCTGATAACTTGGATGGCTTCCCTCAGTAGTGATGCAGGACTGGCGTCATGAGGAACTCCACCATTCTCCAAAAGGGCAGAAGCCACAAAAACCGGCGACTGCCCAAACTTCTTCTCCAATTTCAATTGGGCAGTTTCTGAAGATTTTTCAGGAGATACTGCAACAATAGCAGAATTTATCAGCTTAGAAATTCTGAACAATGAAACACTCATGCACATATGTAAATAGAGCAAATACCAGAAAAGGATACATACCTTCAATTCCTTCTTCAATATTTTCGAGAGCATGTATCTGCTTTGATGTTTCCCTGTTCTTTGACTTCTTTTTCTTCTCATTCTTTGGTTTCAATTTTTTGTTCTTTCTAGATCCACAGCACAGACAGCACCATTTTGGCCAGCAGTTGCAAGTTTTACCAGGGGGCTTCTTCTTGGCAGGCGCATCATAACCATAGAGTGCTTGCCTTCGGAAGACACAACCAGTTCCAACATATATTGGACCTTGCAAACCATCTAATCCTTTCATGTTGATCTGCATTCAATCGGAAAATAAGTTTTTCCTAAATACTTATCAAAATGAATTTCAAAAGAGGAAGAAAGGATGAAAGAAAAATGAACATACATCAAAGAATACAACATTCCGATTTGAGTATCTATCATGCCGATCAATACCATCAAATCTTTGAGGAAATTGCACATAGCAAACTTTCTTCCCTGATGTGGGATCCATCATGAAACACATAGCCTCTCGAAGAGCTTTACTGTTGTTAATATAGTGATCACAATCAACGTTCAAAAGATATGGAGCATTTGATAGCACTGCAGAGACCCGAATCTGCAACATGAAAGCAAAGAAAAAAAGCATTAGTTCTCAGAAGCATGTTATTGTAAGAGCATACTAGAAAAACCCGACCCAAGGCACTACACATAAAATTTTCAAGCCTTACCAGAGCATTCATTGCTCCTGCCTTTTTATGGTGTTCAAAGCCTGGTCTCTTCTCACGAGAAACATAAACCAAACGAGGTAACTCATTGCCTTCTACATCACAAACACCACTATGACCAAGAAAGACCTGTAAAACAAGGTAACATCATTATTTGGTGCTTATTTTTACCAATAAACAGGTCTAACTCTCTTTGTCAGGCAATGTCAGAGATGTGTTTATGTTAAACTTCCCAACTAGGGAATGTTGCCAGTCACTGAACCATAAAGTTCGTACAGTGGCATCAGTATAAGGGCCAATTTGGATGGTTAAAAATTTAATTAATGTAAACAATAAACACATGAAGGATTAGAATCAAATCCATCTACAAATAATTAGTACTTATTAGATTATCAATAGATATGAGTCCATGCTTTTTACAACGACGTAGCCTCACCTGAATCATGCCAGGGTGATCTCGAACATTGTTGCCAGGCCATGGAGTTCCATCCTGCATTGTCCAACCATCCTCTGGAACTTTCTGTGCAGTGGCAACTAATCCATTTATTCTAACTTTGAATTCTTCATATTCCCTCTGAAAAAAGAAATAAAAATGAATGAAGTCATTAGATAAACTTAGGTGAATCTCATGTTAAAAAAAAAAGTTTAAAAGAGGAGTAACATGATCATATTTCAAAATACTTGATAAAATGTCAATTAGAAATCCTAACTCTGTCCAACATAAACACCACTATTTATGAACATGAACAAGTATCTAACCTTCATGGCACGCCTTTCCCTAACAAATGCTGGGTGGACTTTATTTTTTAAATAGTCAATCTTCTGACAAAAATACCACTCAGGGGCTCGGGGCTCAATATTAAATTTTTTACAGAAAGGAACCCACTTCCTAGCAAATTCTGATGTCTCAGATAGTGCCTCGAAAGTAAGCATGGCAGCACCATCATCAGACACATAGCATGCAACCTTATCCACAGGATAATCAACCGCAAGAATTGAGAGAACAGTGTTTGCAGTGATCAGTGGGGGTTCTTTCATTGGATCAACTGTACTTACGAAAACATCTACACTAGCCAATTCAGATGGTTTTCCATCTTTCTCATACCTGAAAATTAAGGCACAATAATAAAGCATCAGACTGCCAAATCTCCCCCAAAACATGGGATAGTGATTATTCAGAGGAAAGAGGGAACAGCACAGAAACTGAAACACGTCAATAAATGAGCTGGCTCCATTTACCTTAGTGACAACCGATCAAGGTATGTTTCTCGTTTTATAGGATACCATTTTGGAAACTGATCAAGAATCCATGATACTGCAAACCATATTTCGCATATTACTGACGTCAACCACAAACCATAGGCATCATTGACAGGGTGAAGAATTCTATAGTGAAAAAACAGGCCAAGAATAACAAGACGGAGAATGATTATCATTCTGTATGGATTTATCTTGCTTGATGGTATTGGTAGCTTTCTTGAAAGTGGCTGCCTGCCCTCATCCATCCTGACAAGGTGCATCAAGAAAGTTTGTGAAGAGCCAAAATAATTAACAGAAACAAACCAATGATTAGATATATAAAAGATGCCATTATATGTTAAAAACTCCATATGAAATTCCAATAAACTTTTGTGCCAATGAAATTACTTAGAAGAGAAAACAAAACCTAAACTTACAAACAGGATCAATAGCATTCAAAGGTATATAAAAGAAACATCCAAAGTCCACACTACATAAATCTCTCAGAGAATTAACACATGCGGCCACTTATTTTAAGGTTCCACATAATAACGGATATGGAAATATGAGGTGATAAACTCGTTGCTAAGATAACCAGCTATTTAGGCATTTGTGGGCAATGCTAGAAGCATCAATATTGACTTGCATTTGTCATTGATTACATTTAGATGCTTAAACTATCACATCGACAGTAATTAGAGCCAATAAGTATGCGGCTGAGTGAAAAAATAATCTTCTCCACAGCCATTGACTCCTGGGCAGAATAAAGAGGATATATGGTGTATAAAAAATGACTAAATAAGAAAGAAAAGCTTTGAGGTGCCACTTACATGGGCAATTCAGGATCATCTAATCCATCCCCATCAAAGTTTCCACCATCATTTCCTCCCTCATGCTTGACCACCTGAAGTTTGTCACTCTGCCTTTTCTTCCACTCCTCCATTCTATCCTTCCAGGCCACACTCCCATACCCATATACAGCTATGTCCTTCTTTGGAACCATAGGTCTGGGTTGCACTATAATATCAAGACAATCAAAATTAATATTATCTGATAAGTCGAAGAATTAAAAAACAGAATGATATAAAAGCAGATGATGAATAGACTTACAAGGTATAGATGGATCAGAATAAGGCATTGGGTGAACTCTATTTCCATGACCCATGAATGGAGGTACAATAAGAGCATGTCGGTCAGAAGAAATCTCAGCATCCTGAGACAAAATAATAAAGAATTGCATGTATTCATCAGACCACAGCGCACATATCGGTACCATGTGCAGATATACAAGTTCAACTAAATTACCTCCTCGCCATAGGTCAAGAGAGGAATTTTAGAGCTAAGGGGAGAAGAATCAAGTTCCGATTGAGCGGGAATTCCAGACATATTAGAATGAGAAGCACGCCCAGTATTAAGACGTGTAGAGAGCATTGCTTCTGCAACTTGTTCTGGGCCCAAACCATCAAAGTTCCCATAGTCAAACTCATGCTCCAAATCATCAATGTCATCTTCTTCGTCATCACCTTCAACCCTGGGACTTCCTGTCATTCATATCATCAATTAATGCCCTAATGACATGTCTTATAATTACTATCAGTTAACACAAAAGGTCGGTTGAACCGTTGAAGTCTAACCTTTGATGCGCTTGTATCTGGTTTTGCACTGAGGACAGGCTTGATTTCCCTCTCTTCTTTCATACTCATAGCAAGGCCTGCAAACAGGGAAAGCACATTCATTGCAGGCAACAAATGGCTCCCCATCCACTGTAAGCTCAATCTCATCCCCACAGATCTGACATACTTGCCCACTCAATTCTTGCACGGACTTTATCTGTTAACAGAAACCAGAAAATGGGTGCCACCAGCATTAGCACATAAAACACAAACTTAGAAAACAAAACAAATAAAACAATCTAAAGAAATAGCAACATAGGAAATACTTGAACTGGTTAAAAATAAAAAAGAAAAAGGGAAATTTTTTTCAAGTCATGGAATTTGGTTGTATCTCTTATCAGAAATCGTTACAAACCAATGTACCCTTGCATTCCCAGAATTCTATCATTAGTGTGTTTTGACTTCCTCTGTGAATTTCTATGGACTGAAACTAAATTCTCATCTGCTTTATCTTCAGCAGTGCTTTTCTATATTCATACCAAAAAATTCCAACTTTTAGTTGAAGAAACAAGTATTCACTCCATGTTTTGCCTGTAAATTTGAGTCTATGGTTTCTCACTCAAAAGGAATGAATTCTAATCGTTATTGAATTAGCTGTCTTGTGCCTAACATGTAGAGATCTGGAAGAACAAAAGTCTGCAAAATGTTCTCTATGCCAACTCATTGAAGAAATGCCGTAGAGCTTCCTAAATCTAGGCAAGAATCCCGCAGCATTTTCAATCGTATCATGATGAACACCAAATTTGATCATAATTTCCAAAATAATTAAATATTACTTGTAGACTACATCTAACATTCACATCAGAATCAGAATCTAAATCTTAATTTCCTAAAATCCAACTGAATTATATTTACAAGCCAGCATTAAGAATATGGAATTCAGTAACGCATACAAAACAATTTAAGCAATTAACGCTCAAAAGAGGGAATTATTTATTTCCACTGAATCACTCAAATCTTGAGACATAAATAGATGGCGAAAAATTCCAGCTAAATATTAGGAAAATAGGAAAGAAATCCCATGTAAAAACAAGATTTTTTTTTTTAAAAGAAAATGCACCTCTTAAAAAAAAAACCCTGAATCTTAGCAAAGAAAACCCAGAAAAGGAAATCATAAACTCTATGAATACAATACTAAAAATCAGAGAAATAAAATGGTCAAGCCACAGTACCAAAAGTAGGATAAAAAAAACCCTATTTGTGACGTTGGCAAAGAAAACCCAGATCAGAAATAAGCAGAATAAGAAATGGTATCCAGAAAAAGAAGAAAAAAAATAAACAAAATGCAGGTCAGATTGCGGTAGAGGGACATACTCTAGCATTCTCATCAGCATTAATAAGCACAAACTCATTTCTGTTATGAGACCCAGCAATGAGTCGACCTCCAGTGTTCATGACTGGCTGACTCACTCAGCTAGCTATCTTTCAATTATTTTTATAGTCGTTTGTCCCAGATCAAAACAAATCCAGTTTCAATCCGAGACAAAACCCGCCCAACAACTCAAGAAATGGCAGCAACAGGGTCACGCTCAGCTGTGACTCAGAAAGAAGATTTGCAGCACAGCCTCTTAAAATGAAGACCCAGATATAGGTAAAGAGAAACAAGAAGAAGAAGAAGAAGAAGGGTTCTTTTATTTTTTCTATTTTTTAACAAAAATAAATATGTGAATGCCAAAAGAATAAAAGAAAAAAAAAATGTGTTTAGGCAGGCAAAGCGTGGTTCTGCTTCCGCTTCTCTGTATCCAGCCGTCTCACTCACATCTAACGAAGAGACGAAGAAAATGAAAGAAAGATAGGAATAATAAAAAGATAGGTTTGGGTTTGGTGTGTTTTAGAGGAAAAGAGAGAGAGACAGCGTGCGTTTTAGTGTGTGTTGAAATGTGGAGGCGTAATGGAGAAGAAGAGATAGATCAAGAAATGAAAAAATTTACCCAGTTAATTTTAATTAATAATAAAAATAATGTCAATTCATTTCTTGTAAAAAAAATAGAAGAAAATGGTGGTGGTGGTGGTGGTGGTGGGTCAGACAGTGATGGTGGCGTTTGTGTGAGCCCCCACCGTAGAGTTGGTGTCTCCTCCGTGGCTTATATAATTATATTACTTTTTGGTTTTATGAAATTTTTTTAGATCGTTTTTTACAGGAGAAGAACAAAGAAATTCACGGTTTTAGTGTGTATAAGCAAAAAAGATTCAAAAATATTGTTCAAAAAGAAAAAAAAAAAGAAAAAGTAAGAACGCGTAGGAACAGTGGCAGTATAAGGGAGAGTAGTGTGTGTGAGCGTGTAGTGTAAGTAGAGACGTGATATAAGCCGCGTGAACAGATCCTAACTCCAAGTCTCCAAACACTTACTTACTTTCTCTCTATATCTCCGTTTTCTCGTGATATATTCACTCCTCAATTCTTTTCATTTTACTCCCACATGCATGCACCATCAGTTATTCAATTAATTCATCCTGTTCTTCCAAGCCAAAAAATAATAATAATAGTTCTTCAGTTTACCAGTAATTTTTTTCTCTAAATCAAAATATTAGTTTAAAACAGTTAAAAAATTACTTATTTATGAATAATATGAATAAATTTTTAAAATTAATACTAAAAATAAAATTTTATCTGAAATTGATTTGAAATATATTTTTAAATTTACAAGAAAACAGAATTTTATTTTTTTTAAGGAAGAAAACAGAATTTTATTAAAAATAATAAAATATTAAAGCATATACATCATTATTATACTAATTAAAAATATATAATTTATTATTAGAGATTGTAATTTATCCTATTAAATACATTCATGAGCCAAATATAAATTAAATGTTTAAAATTTTTACTATGTCTTATATATATATCTTACATGTATTTTGTATTGCTTATTTAATTATTTCTTCTATATTAATCTAAATATATTGTGCCATAAGTTAAAATGTGCTTAATTATGTTTTATTTTAAAATATCTCTAAAAATACATAATATATAGAATAAATATTTTTATTGTCATTTCTATTTAATATAAATATTTTTTTATGCAAATAACAAATTTAGACACTTTTTAGGAGTTGTATGAAATTTATGAAATACTATAAAAAATAAAATAATATAGCTTTACCCTACATTTTTAAATTCTGAAAATTAATAGATAAATAATTATAAAAGTTTTAAATTAATTATATATATTATTCATTCAATTATACACATTTAAATAATGATTTAATTTTGGAACTCAAAAATATAAAATCAAATCAAATAATTAAAGAATATTTTTGTGAAAATATAGAAACTAATCTCATAATAGTTTTTTGAAACTTAAAAATACAGAATATGAAAGTTTATATATATTTTTCTCTATAGATCGAAACAGTATTTTAATTTTTTTAACATTAAATATTTTTTAACGTAAAACATGGTTTTAAATAGAAGATATAATGTGGTTTCAAAAAAAAAAATAGAAGATATAATGGAATTATGGCAGTACGGACAGAAGGCATAGAATATCGCGATAAATTGAAGTAGAAAAAGAAGAAGATGTAAGAAGAGGAGTGAGTGCGAACTGTTTTTTGATGTTTTTGACTCGCTTTTTTTTTTTTTTTTTTTTTTACATCAGTCGTTCAGTTGTAGTGTACTACTCCTAATTGGTTTCAAGTTCGGGTTAGATCTGGGATCCGACAACTTTCGGGTTTTTGTGCCTCTAACCCTTCCCTATTTTGTCGGTGGTATGGTTTTTTTATTTTATTTTACTTAAAATAATAAAAAGTAAAAGTTAACAAAATTGTCGGCTGATTTGGAATTTGGATAATAAAAGGTAAATTTATGAATAAATAAATAACACTACTATGTATCATTACATTAAGCATTACAAGTTAAAAAAAAACTAAAAAAAAAATTAACTTTCAAAAAAAAAAAAAACTAAGAACAATTTTTTTCATTTAAGAATTATTTTTTTCACAACCAAGTCTTTTCGCATAGAAACAAATAAATGCAATTTATTTTTTTATATTTCAAAATCAAACTCCTAATCAAATTACCCTCCTCCCCCATAAACCAAAATTAAAGGTCAAGGTCAATGCAAATCACTTTTAGAATATGGAGATTTTAAGATGATAGGCTTCAAACCAACTCCTTTCAAATTAACAATTCAAAAACACAAAATTTAAAGTAATTTATCTTCCAATTACTAAATTACAAATCTTGGTGGGTATAAAACTAATGTTTAAGAACAACGACTCACAATTTTT
>CATIWK010107333.1:0-22364 GCA_949634005.1 Mallotus japonicus
CATCTTCACCCCACGTTTGAGGATCATGGTGAAGTGCTAGAGTTGAGATCTGCAAGGTTGTATTAGCAGGTACAGTGAAGTTCCTCAACCGAATTTCTTTTTCTGCTTTTCTTAGAATTACAACCACGGGAGGATATAATCCTAGGCTTTCACTGATGATCATGCTCAGCTGTAAATGCAAAAAGGCTAATTAGAACTTGATTACAATGAAAATGCAGGTCAAGTAACATATGAGAACAAATTAAACTTCACAAATTCCTTACTGTCTTAAGTTTTGCAATTGCATCTGCACTTGGAGTTTGGCAACGACCCAACAACTTGAAAACCTCTCTGCTTGCTTCCTTTTGCCAATCTGTGTAGATTGCTAGAAGTAGGACAGTCCAAGAGAGCAAAATGATCATTGATCAGAGACGCTAGAACCTAAAATTATCTACTTAACACAGTCATTCTATTTGATTGAGCTACAGGTTACAAATTATCTACTATCACCTCACCATCCTTAACCCATCCTAAAGACGATTTCTTTCTTTTCAGGTGTATTGACAATCAATTCACAGCGAAACATGAGCATCCTATACAAAATTTTAACAAATTTTTTTTTTACAGAAACTAAAAAGATTACAACTTTAAATCAGGTTGGAGCTAAAAACGAAGAAGCGCAAACAACAATCTAAAATTAAGACCAACAAATAAATTCAACCAAAAACAAGCAACAAAAGACCAACAAATCAAAGAATTAAAAAAAATGATAGATCTGTGAATCTGTGATCCTATCAATTAATACGATCTCAGTGAATAGTACCAAATGAATAGAGGAAAGAGAGGAAGAATCGTTATCTGTACCTTGGTTGCACTTTGGATTGATTTGGTGACGAGAAGGAGAGGACAAAGGAATCAGTAGATCTCTTGAGATTTTTCTCAGAATCTCTTGAGAGTTTCTTGAAAGAGATCACTTGATACTTGATGATGCATTCATGGTTTTTTTTTTTTTTCAATGGAGAAGAAATGGAGCTTCTTGATGAGCAGAAGATGAGCAGCAGATGAGCGATGGTGGGAGGACAGCGAAAAAGAAAAAAAAAATGGAAACGTAAGTGACGTAAAGTTGGGTGTGTAATTTTTTATAAAAATTAGGTATTTAATAAAATGTGGATATTTTGATGAAAATGAGATAAAAAACGGATATTTTTGAAAAAATCTCTTTTCCTAATAAGAATAGAAAGCCCAATATTACGGCCCCATTTCGGTGAAGGAGCCCAAATTGTGAAAAAAAACTCCGGCAGCTCACCGCTGGAAAAAAAAAAAAAAAAAAAAAGGCGGGAGATTTTCTGATTGCAATTTCCGCGCGTTAGAGCAATGCCAGTTAGATTTAGAGGTGCATTTTAGCAACAGAAGTAATGATGAAGAAGCAGCGGAAGCATCTCTGTTTGGTTCCTGGTAAACTGCTTGCCGTTTCTTTGATATGCAACTTAATTTGTCGCAAGTACTGATGGATGAGCGAGCGTGTGTCGTCGCATTCTTACATTTCATGAGATTGATTTAAGTCGCCGAGCACAATTATGGTGTAAAAAAATGGCAAGTGATTTTTAATCTACTTTTCCAGATCAATTGCTCGCACTAATGATAAAACGAACATTTCGGTCTTTGATTTTGTGAAATTGTACAGTTATTGTAACATGGATCTTGATTTTGCAAATAAAATTGATATCTATTGATCTGTGTATGAAAGAAAAAAATTGAAATACATACAAAGCATGGTCTCATGAAATGTTTAATATAATGCAGAATGAGGCAATTTGGAAGGCAAATGGATGCTTGGTGCTGAGTGAGAATTTGCGAGAAACAAGCATGGAAGCAGCCGAGTTGACCAAGTAAGAATGCTATCGTTTGTTTTAGTTTTGTGCTGGATTTGAGCCTGGTTGCTATTGCTAATGTGTAATTTTGATCCTGGTGTGACTAGAATGTATGGCTGCCTATGCATTTCTTCAGTTATTGCATGTCTGCTTCAATTTCTTATAATTTTTTTAATTGAATTTAACGAGTCAAATAAGATCGTAGCTCGTCAGTGATAAGAGTTTTTACACACTTGAGATTGACTATTTTTAAGGATGCATGTTATCCCTAGTCTAGTTATATGGGTTCCTAGCTCTATGTGCTTGTGCTTAAGTGGTATGAACAGTCAGTGGCTTCTAAATGTAACATCGGATGGGGTTCTGCTCGGGTCACATTACTTGAATTATGATAGCGAAATGAATTCATTATATTGCCAACTAGCACTTCCAAATTCAATGCTCAGTTGTGAAAGTTAGTGGGTTTATAACTATGGATTGTTGATATTCATTAAGTCTTTTTCTTTTTCCTTTTTTTTTCTTTGAATGTGAAGGGTGATAGAATCTCAACAATCTTTTTTCCAGAGGAATCTTCACTCTCCACTTCTGAATCTTGCTATAAGCCATCGTGGTCCATACTAGTATGGTTGGAAACCTGGCCCGTGTAAAAATTCTGCAGCCTCCAAAACCATCAAAGAAAAGTTTGAAAATTCTCGCTTCCCTTCTGTTGGCTGAACCAAATGACCGATTTTGACACTGAAATTATTGGAATGATTTTTCTGAATTATCCTTTTCCGTTTGTCACTTTTTAACTCTAAGGAATTAAAGGTATCCTCTCTCCTCTTTCCTCCAACCTGCCTGAGGTTTGCACTTTTGCACGCAACTCTTCACATGTTTGCCTCCTTGAAAATTCCTCGTTTTGACAATTTTATGCGTACTCTCTTGTCCTGTGCACAGTTGATCGTTGAAAAAATTTCCAATTTGGACATGATTATACTTATACGGCTCTGAATGTTGAGAGTTGAAATGTATTGCCAGAGAGTTTTTCTAATTACTTCACATAGCAACAAACTAGAGTATATGAAGAAGTAGGTTGTTGCTGCTTTTCCATACTCCTTATCTGTTACTGATCTCAGCACATCATGCGACTTCAAATGCATGGAGTCTGAAATATCATTGACCTTTTCGCCTAAACTGTATAGAGAATACATTTCCTCAGGGTTATCTGATATTTAATCTCTTCAATCACTGTTTATGAATTTTTTATTGCCTAGTTTACGTGTTCTAGCATAACTCACCTACTTATAAAATTTTATAAAATCTGTAGGGCAAGTTAATCAAAGAATGTTATAATGCTCAAAAAAAAAAAAAAGTTAATCAAAGAATGTTTATAATCTTTTTAGCTTTTGAGATTGTCAAGCTTTTTGGCTCCTAATTTTAATAGAAATTGAATGATTTAACATTGATAGGCACATCTGCTGGTTGTTGCAAAAGGGGGGCAATAAGGCCCTTCATTTATATTAAGGGACCCATCCCACATGTATATTTTCTTTAGGTAGATTCATATTTGATCAGACCATATCACTTGAATGTGGCTAAAATAATGCACAAGTCATTGTTGCAGAGATACTAAGCAACCCCTTTAAACTTAAATTTGTCCAAACATAACAGCAAATTTAAAAAGTGGTTGGTTTTGGGAACTGGTCAACTTACATAATTGATAATACATTCCCTGTCTGCAAAGTATTTGGTTGTTTAATAAAATGTCAAAATTGCCCATCTGTGATAGAGACTTTACATTGCATTGCCCTTGTAGGACAGGTAATGCAATGCAATGGTTTCTTTGTGGGATTGACCTGATCAGGTGAGGCTAACAAATATTCATGCCCTTGAGTGTATGGTCTACCATGACGGGCTACCCACGTGATTGACAAATTTTAAGCCCATGTCAGCAATCCACAAGTGCAATCCAATCTCCTTTCTTTCCTATCTTTTTTTTTGTCGTTCATGAATATCAAAGGAGTTGTATTCTTAATCTATGAGTTTTAAATTTGGTTCGCATGATCAATACTTGGAGGTAAATCTTTGAATACATAGCCTAAGTTTTTGGAGTGTTTTCTTGAACTCGTCCTAGATTAATATGTTAATCAAAAGTGCACATAAAAATGACTCATATATCACTACTGATTTGATTTGAAAAAATAAAGGAGCAGTACACACAAGAAAATTAAATAAATAACAAGTAACGTGAAGAACTCCCACAACAGCCTAAGATGATTTTGATTCTAAACCACTGTCACAAGAAACTCTGGTCGGCTTATTTTTATTTCTTATCTTGCTTTAATTGTTTATTCTAACTTCTGTTCCGTTTCTCATTTCCTGTTATGGCATGTTACTATCCCAATTATACATAATCATAAGGTTTATTATAAGCCGTCCTCTTTCTCTTTGGCATCCATTTGTCACTCTCTCGTAAGTTCTCTGTCCCACACTTCAACCTGTCTGAGGCATGTATAATCTGAATTATCTTTGTGCATAATGGCAAACTACAATTTGCATAAAAGCAATATTCAAGGATTGGATGATTGATTATATTATTATTTGATAAGTATTCATTGTTTTTGTCTTCAATTTTTATTGATTAAGGTTTAGATTAATCGAGTGAGTCAAATATGAACCGGGTCCTGGCTATTGCATGTATGACGTGTAGCAGACAAGCTTATTTGTTTATGAATTGTTAGTATTACAAGCATAATACATAACATTAGCAAATATATAAAATTTGTTTAAAGTCAAACTGCAGAGTAGTTGGAACATAGTGAGAGAATCTCATTGTTAACAAATGCAAAACAGGGCTATTTCTTTTTTGCGTTGCTAGGAACTTGATAAATCTGCTCATGCTATTTTACCTGTATGCCATTACCCTAAGACCTTTAAAGACTTGCAGGAAGGTGCAAGAAATCACATGCATTAGAAAATCATAAACAAAATAAGGAACCTAAAAAGGTCATAGGATTAGCTTTAATTTATAGCTTTGGTCCCCAACTCATATTCACATCAAGATTTCATTATATGTAGATTTAAGTCTCTCTACTTTCACCTACTGGTCTTGTAATTTCAAAATTTAGTTAACCGTGTTTCCCCACCATAATATACCAACTCTCCTTGTTTTATATGTATTGTTGTGTAAGTCTGACGAATTGCAGCAGATGTCTTAGAAAAAATTTCAAAGAATGTCTGTTCCTTCGAACAAGATTCCACCCCATTTTTCATTGGTATTGATGTAGAGCTTGCAATTGAAGATTGTGATCTTGTAATACACTCAGAAGACATCTAAAATAAAAATCTTCGCTGTTGAGATTAGATTCATTTTGACATAGCATCAAGGAATTAGGTTCTACTAAGTAATTTTTTCCTTTCCCTTAAAGTGATCAGAGAGGAAACTGATAAGAAGGTGTCATATTGCAAATCTTGCAAAAATCTTATTCTTGTTCTTGTTCAGATTCTCCTCCTCCAAAAGGGTATTCTTTTTTTTTTTTTTTTACAAAAGTATGTGCATTGAGTTATATAAGTGTTCACTTTTTTTTTTCCTCTTCCTGATCTTTCCATCCCTTTTTTTTGCCCTTTTCACCTTTCAGATTTCGAACTGATTCCCTTCAAAATTATTTTGCCTTTTAGTTGACAATTAGCCTTACTTCAGTGGTGGAGAGATGTTTCAAGATAAGTCTCATATGCCAAAAGACAGTAATATCACTAACTTTGAAATGCTGGGATTGATTACAAGATAACCATCCGAACAGTAAACATTGATCCATGCCTCGTCACATTACTGATAAACAGTTAACGCCGTTTTTTTTGGCGCTTTTTTTTTTCTTTTTTCTTTTTTCTTTTGATAGTTCTCTTTCTGATTAGCCATAATGACTGACAAGAAACACGAAACCCTAATAACAAAGCATTAGATTGCTTAGACGGGTTATTCTGATTTGTAAACCAGAAGCCAGATTACTGATACAGAAAGTTGAAGAAGTAGGCTAAAGAGTAGAAACTAAACGAAGATTTTCTAGTTATGGTTTTCTTCTGAAATAAGAAAAGCTGTTGCAACTACTACTTTCTTCATGGTCATCTGATTCGTTTGAGGATACTTCTGTGATTCCGCTTGACCCTGAGGATGATGAGGAAGGAGCAAGATTCAAATCAGTCCTGTCCTTTTTCAGGAACTCATAGAAAACAGGCTTTGTGTTCCTCAGCTTGCGTGCTCTATTTTCATTGCTAATTTGAACGTTTTCCTCCTCATTTTTGTTGCTTCTCTTCTTCAAAAATATACGGCAAAGGACCCAATTGTCCATCGGCACTAAAGGGCTCTGTACAAAATTGAGCAAAGAAGTACGTATATCAGAATTTACTGTAGCAAATCAATGTTTGTTGCTGCAGAATTGAGTTTAATTTCTGAAAATGAAACTGCCAAAAAATTCACCTGGTTTGGGTTTTTCTTCTGTGGGGAATTGCAGGCAGTGGCTTCAGTGCTAACAAGGCGGTATTCGTGCATTATCCAATCAGTCCTGGTGCCATGAGGGGGTTTTCCTCTGTAAAAGACTAGAGTTTTCTTCATTCCCACAAGCTGGTTACCCTTAGATGTTACAATTTCCTTGTCTATGCCGGTTGCCTTCCAGTACCCAGAACTTGTGGCTCTGTTGGATCGATTCCCATTCGGATACTTGGCTTCCCTGGTGCTGAAAAAGTACCTTTCTTGCTCCAAATCACCTAAACCCAGAAAAGCCATGTATCAGAACAAGCTGAATTAGCTGCAATTATGTGCCATACATGATAGCTACATGGCATTGCAGTTTGGTTTCTCTTTATAGATAAATCCAGCAACCCAAATTTCACGACGCATAATTGAGCTAATCATTTGAATTTTTACATAACAATTTATTTATGTTGTGACTAACCTGGCAAGTCCCAAGGATCAGACTTGCACACATCAACTTCAGGGATTATAGAAGCAGGCAAAGGGCAAGAAAACACCTTTCTCTTCAAGTACTGAACAACAAGCTCCTCATCAGTTGGGTGGAACCTGAATCCAGGAGGTAGTCTAAGCACACCATTCTTGACAAAATTGAGCCTCTCCATCATAAGTAAAAGCTCAAATTTCTGTGCTATACAGCTCCAAAGTTCAGCTAAAAAAATGTCAACCCGAGAAATGGAGCCCCCAATTAATTCTAGCTCAAAGTCTTAAAATTCATAGAGACTTAATTCTTTTAGCTCAACAACAAAAAGTTCATGTACATGGAGAATTTGTATCACAACTTAACAAAGAGAATAAACAAGAACAAGAACAAGAACAAGAAATGAAAAAGCTTAGAGAGAGGCGGAGAGGGTTGTGGCTATTTGAGAGGGTAAGTGTGGGTTTCTTTATAGTATGGGCATTGAAGGGAGAGGCAAAAGAGAGAGAGTCTTTAGAATAAGGACGACCCATTTGGCGTAAACAAGACTCAAGCTCTTCTTCCTTCTCTTAAATTTTGACGCTTATTTTTGTTAAAAACGTTTATGACTTTAGGGCAGTGTTTTTTTTTTAAATAATTAATTATTATTATTAAAAAAAAGATTTTTGTGCTTGGGCGAAAAATGTTGAAGTTTTTAATATTAAATCCTTAACCCAAACCTAATGCATCTAAAACATAAGCTTAGTTGTGTTCGACCTTTGTGTCTGGGTATAACCGATGCTGTTAAAAGCTGTTCTTGACGTTTTCCCCTTCTAACATCTAAACCCCCAGATCCATTATTTAGCTATATTCTTACTTAATTTTATTTTTTGCTTTTTTTCCTCTTTCTTTTTCATGCATGTATTGTGAACTCCATCAATGCATCAACATTTGGTCATGCAAGCTAGAGGTAATCCCTCTTTCTTAAGCTAATAAAAAATTGAGAGATTCTTACTGCATCCTACGTACTTAATTGTTAGATATGATGATATGTAAATTAAATATTTTACATTTAACCAATAAAAATAAAATATATGTTTTAGTATTACACATTAAACCATTGGGTAATACACTGAATATAAATAAATAAAAAATTCTAAAAAATTTCTACTTTCTAGTATAGGTAGCATTGTGGTATGTTAATGATATGAATATTTTTTTTAGTGGAAGATTAATAATATATATAGTTTTGAACCTACTGTATTGCATTTAGTGGTTGTGCTTATAACAGATAATATATGTTTAAATGTTCACTAGTCAAGTATAAAGCAGCCAGAGTATATAATTTTATATGTAATATTTTAGAATTTTACTATTCTATACAAATATGTATATATGCGAATGAAATAATAATTGTTATATTATTTATTGTTTAACTGTAATAAATTCATTAATTCAAATATATTTATATTTGTAATTTATGTCAATAGTTATAATTAAATAAAAATTAATCTAATAATTTTTAATTTTATTTACATAGATTTAGGTAAGATTTTATATTTTTTTTTCTTTCAATTTAATAATCATCTAGTATTAGTTGTTAATTTTTGTTTTTGGTACTAAATTCATGTATTGGACTACATGTAGCTCTTGCTTGATAATAGGGGCAATGGGAGTGAAAATTTTGGACGGTGGCGGGGGTAATTTGGTCTGGGTACGCAACATGAGGATAGTTGTGTAATTTAATAAAGGAAAAAATACAATACAATGGAGGTTTTGGTTTTGCTAAGGTTGCGGCTTCGTAAGGGTGAAGTCAGCTTATGTCATAGGTTACAGCTGGAGCACACAAACTGTCTTAATAGCTAAAGGAAAAGAAAAAAAAAAGTTACTTCAAACCACACCCACACGAGTCTCAGCTCTCAACCAAAAGAATCCTTTGGTTTGCTGGCTCTTATGAGGGGAGCAACAAACTTGGTTAGCAGCTGGTTTCTCAAAGCCACACACCAACACCATCTTCTTCGTAATTGTCTGCAGTTTTATTGACTATTTTTTTCGCCACCCTTTCCCATTTTTCTAATAACTTTTTGTTTATTTTCTTTACCAATTACAAATGGTGGAACGAAGAAGAAGAATTTGATACCGAAACATTCAAGATGTTCATGAAAACTTTAATCATTAGATTAAAATAGCGCAAAATCTTTATTTATTTATTTCTTACTTTCATAGATTACTCAGAACGTCATTGGATTAGTATCTCAATAGTAAAAATAAATTTCTACTTTTTTTTTTAAATTTAGTATTTGAATATATATATCATTTCAGTTAAAGTTAATTGGTTAGAAAGCTAATTTTTTATAAAAAAGGGTTTTATGTTTTTGTTGTATACAAAAATATTATTTTAGAAGTTGATGTCTTTTTAACTTGGTGAAATTGCTTTTTTTTAAAAAAAAAAAGAAAAATGAGTAATAGGTTCAATAGAATACTTGGAGATAGAATATAAGTCATAAAAAATATCTGTAAATAGGCCTATACCCAAAGTTTGCTTGTGCAACTAGAAGAAGATCTTGATGATGTAAAGAGCAAGATCAAGCTAAAAAAAGATATCACCCTTTTTTTTTTCTTTTCAACTTAATTTTCCTTTTAATACTAGAAAAATAGCAGTAGTACTAAGTGAAAAAGGGTAAAATACAAAAAGGGTGCACGCATTGGATGCGTGTGTTAACTAAACTTGATTATTTCGCACAAATGCTCTTTGGTTGGCTTTGTGAGGAGAAAGGAGGAAGAAGAGATATCAATGAAATTGACAATGAGCTGGAGAAAGAAAGAGAGATTCTCTTAAAGAAGAGGAGGGTCCATTATATATAAATGCAAATTGGCTTCAGTTTATCTAATTAAAGACGTTAGTTGTGTCCTCTCTTTGTAACTTAGTGCACATAAAGTATATAAAGTGATGAATATTATACGGTTAAGATTATGGGTCGATCTCTCTTCCTCTTCCTCTTAATTTTTCAGTTGTTCAAAAAATAAAAATTTTATTTATCTTCTATTAATATTTGATGATTTAAATAACAAATAATTTAAATTTTTTAAAATTTTTTTTAGATTTGAGTTTTATTTATGGAGAAAATAGATATTAAAAGAGTTTTGTCTCTTTTACAGATTTATCGAATCCCGAATTAATCGGAGCTTCTGTGGCTATTGGATCTCGAAATTTTAATTAAAAAAAAAAAAGCCTTATCTATCTTCTAATTGGATGGCAGAGAATATTTTTTGATTATTAGGTTGAATTTTTTTTAGGAAAAAGGGTATAATTGTCATTTTGTTGTTGTTGTGACTCTTATGGGAAGGTGGTGGGTGAAAGGTATTAAAGATTAAAGGGACCTACTTGCCTCCAAAACGACGGGCACCCACGTCGGATTCAAGCCAACTGACAAAAATGCCACCTTCAACTTATGCCCCATTTCAAGATTTCCTAAATCTTCTTGTCTCACTATCTTGGATCAAACGGAAATTTTAGGAGAAATCGTCTCAACCATCTTTTTCCTTTTATCAAAAGACAATTCAGTCCTTACGAAATAAAATAAATCCATTTCCAGTTTAAGTTTACTTTGGGTTAATATATTAAAATTTTTTAAATTTTATTATAACTTTTTATTTTAAAAATTAATTCATAAATTTTTAGATAATTTTATAATGTGATCAATTCAATTAAAAATGAGTAAAGTTATTTGCTAAATAGATTATTTCATCTTTTAAAAAAATTAAATAAAAAATTTATTATAGCTAAAATTTTGCACGTAATATTTTTAGAATTTTTTTTCTGAAAAATAAGATTTCCTTAAAATATGATTTCATGATTTTTTAAAATTTTTTTGAAACTTATTCAATTTCATGACATTTTCTGTAAAACTTATATTTAATTCTTAATTTTAATACATTTTAGAATATATTACATTTTATACCTTATAAATGTGTAATGCCATGAAATTAACTCATATTGCCTGGTATATATCGCCTGCAATAAGAGTTGAACCTAGAAATATTCAAGCTTTTTGGCTAGTTTATGACTTAAAGGCCAATTAAATGGAATTACGTTTCATTCATTTATAATCACTCTAATGTAGTTATAAAATTAGGCAACAACGTAATAAGAATAAATAAAAAGAAAAAAAAGTAGGTTTAGATCGTGCAAATTATCTACATTTAAGAAATTGGGTATCCTTTTTTTTTTTTTGGGTTTTAACTAAAAAATTAATCCAAATTAGTGCTAAACTAATAGAAGTTAAGCGCCCCTTCCACTAAAATAATGATAAACAAATAAAAAAAAAAACATTATAAAGTGATTGGATCCCATGTCATTGGTTCAATCCAATAGTCTCATGCTCCAAATTTTGTTTTAGGAAACTGATGCACCAAAAATTCTTAATAATAATAATAGTAAAAACAAAGATACTTTGGTCTCATTAAATTCAATAGCATAAATTTAGTGGTAGGAGCAGTTGAGGGAAATTGCAAAGTGAAGTGGGAAGGTAACGTGGGACAGTTGAGATTTAGTTAAACTGGAGCCTCAAACATTGACAAATCAAGAACCCTAATTCCGTAGGGAGAAGGGAAACACTCAATTTTCACAAACCCCCCACACACTTAGCTCAAATAATAGGTTAGTTTGCTCTCTATTTTACTATCTAAAATTCAATTATTGTGATTAGCACACAATAGGAAATTTATAATAAAATTAAATTATTAGTTTAAATAATGGAAAAATTGCAATCACTCCCCAAGATTCGGTCAAATCTACTATCAAATTTTTCATATTTTAATTATAAACTTGAGGAGTATTTAGTTAGCGAAAGAGGGAAATAGTTAATAAAATCAAACTTGATGGAGTATTTAGTTGATTTTTGAAAGTGTAGGGATGAATTAGTGAATTAGAACAAACCTCATGGGATGATTGTAATCTTTTGTGAAATAATTGGTAAGGATTGCCCGTGAGAGAGTGATTAATGGTAAATTCTTTTAATGACATTATAAGATGTAGAGTTAATATTTTATTGCCGTTAATCTGCGCAATTATTCTCAATATCGATGTTTAAGTTATTTAATTAAAAAATTCTTCAAAAAAATTTTAATTAAAAAAGATAATTGGTGAGGGCTAAATTGGAAGAAGAAAAAATGAAATATTAGAAAATTAATAGGAGAAAAAAAAAAGGAAGGGGATTGAGATTCCCACAAGCAAATGCTCTAAAGCCCACTTGCATATGGTATGGAAAGAAAAGTTGGCTTTCGTAAGCCTAATTGCGGCTGTGATTTTTTTCCTTTCCCTTTCTTTAATTTCTTTGTTTATCTTTTTAATTATTTTATTTAAAAAATTATTTTGCTTATTTATTTTTGTTTGTTTGAGAGTCAAAGGAGTTTGCGTGTGGGTGTTGAAGAGGTTTTTAAGGAGAAAGAGAGAAACGTCAAAGGATGCAATTATTGTCTTTTGAGCATAATATGTTGTTCACTAAAAATGTCTTTGTTCTTCTTTAATCTATTTTCTTTCTTTTTTTTTTTCTTCTCTTTCTAATAATTTATTTTGGGATGAAGTTTCTCCTTTTTTTAAAAAAAAAAATTATTTTGTAAATTGCATTTTGATTAATATTTTCATTTTTTTATTTTACTTTCATTATCATTAAATAAAATTCTTTTAATACATTTGATCATTATTATTTTTAAATAAAATTTTTTGGTTTTTTATTATCCCTTTCTTTCCGTTCTTTGCTTTGTTTTTGTGGGGGCATATGTTGGATTTCAATTATTTTAGTTTAGTTTAACCATTTTGAGATTGCCCGTTTTGAGAAGCATTTGAATTCCATGGAATTCAACTTACATATTCACATAATTGAAGAAACAAGAAGTTTTTTTTTTTTTTTTGAAAAAAAAGGTAGCTTTTCTACTAATGCAATTGATTTGTGGATTTGAGTTTTTGTTGAAAAATATGAGAATGTAATATTGACTGATATACATGCATATACATTTCAATTTGGCTGCCTGCCTTTTTCTCCTCCAATATATAAATAGTGCTCACACACGCATTGCCTTCAACCAATTGAAAAACGTAATATTGGAATTTAATTATTGCATGAAAAGAGGTGAAATAATTAGAAAATTAGATGTTGGCTTTCAAGAATTAGTGCTTATTCCTTTATGCTAATCATTTCTATATCATGCCTTTATATTTTCTCTTTAAGCATCATATGCCATGTTTAAAAGTGGAGCATTGATCATAGTCTCATTTCTCTTCAAACAAACAATAGAAAATTGAATGATTTGATGGAAATTTTATATAAAATAAAAAGCACCCACAACCAAAAAAACACTCATATCATAAAATAAATAAACATTAGGATATAAAAGAATCCATATATAAATAAAAAGATTATACAAGCAATATGTAGTTTGAATTTCTAGAAATTAAAGGGGGGAGAAATTCAAAAGTGGCCATGGATTTCAAAGTTGACCCAAGTGCACTCTTCTATTGTTTAATAATGTACATGCCTTTTAATGGTCATACATACGTGTTTATAGGATAATTGGAGCCACATTTCTTCCATTTAAAGCTATTGAAGATTAAATTCAACTTCATAATTACTGAATTTGGCGTTAAACTACATATTGATTGCTAAACTTTGATTAAAAAATAATAAAAAAAAAATTCACTCAAAGTTTCACCAAGTTAAATGAAATTACAAGTTATTTAACACACCAAAGTAACTTCAATTGAAATGATACATTTTTGCGGAATACAAATTCAAATTCAATGATCATATTGAGCTTAATAAATTCAAGAATCATAAGTTAAAAAATTAAGTACTTGTCAACTCAACTCAAGATTTTATGCAATGGACCTTGTTGGTATATATCTTGTTATATTTACCCCACCACCACTAGAATTTAAAGTAAAGTGTCAATTTAACAACCCTTGATAACGGACTATTGAAGTGGTTATTTCTGATCGAGGCATCATAAAAGTGCAGGATTCAAATTCTATCATTTTTAATTTGTGAAATTTATTTTTACTTGATTTAAAAAGAAAAAGATTACTTATCTATTCTACATTTCATCAATGCCTTTATCATATGCCTCCATATTTTTATAAAAAAAAATCTGATCATGATAAATTCAACAGTTTGTATAACATGGAATAAGTGCCTTTCTTCAACAAGAGGTAATAAACGATTCTGTCGCACTATGGAAATAATAATAATATAGAAAGACAACATTGTATAGGACCACAAAATTTGAAAAAAAAAAGAAAAGAATTAATCAAAAAATTAACATCAAAAGAGGTCATTGTAATAACCTATACCACTTTACTACGTAAGGATTTTGAATCAGACTTGTGTTTGTGACATTATTTGACAGAAAGAAAGAGTTCCCCTTCCAATTTTGCAACTGTCGGGTTCGATCCAACAACTTGCATTTTGCCATTACTTAACCCAACCTTAGCCTTCTACGCACACATCCACCAACTTGCATTTTCCCCATTGCTTAGCCTTATCCAAATTGCCCAACTTTATGCTTTCCTTCTTAATCATTTCTTTCATCTCTCAATAATCTTCCAATTACTTATTAGCTAATTTTTAATTACTTATAAGCTTTTTATTATTCGAGTTTAATATCCTATTCATTTCAACAATTACATCAATTATTAAATTTAATTCGGTTCAATTTGAAAAAAGACTATAAAAGCGGTAAACATTTATTAACAACTAATTTAATATGATTGTGTACACTATAATTCAAATCCAATACACCGCTTTAGTGATTTGTTGAATTTTTCTTATCTCGTAATTTTTAAATTAATCTGCACGTTAATTTGTTTGGAAATATTTTTAAAATGTATCTACTTATATTAATCAAAATGTCTATTATGTATATATATATATATATATATATATATATATATACAAACTCATTGGCTAAGAACCTTCTATCACAATATAAATCCAAGTTGAACTAGAATTACAAGAAGAAAATTATAAGATAATTACTCCACCTTTAGCAAAATTGAAATTTCTCTGTGCATGACTGCCAAATGATACATTGCTGAAAGCTAACACTAAATGATACAAATAATAGCATGAAAACAAAATGAACAAGACAATAAGGTACCCTAAAGAGCAATCATGAGACAAGAAAAGAGTTTTTTTTTTTTTTTTTTTTTTTTTTTTTTTTGTGCATGAGTTAACCTGTAAATTGATTCAACATTTTTTTTGGTCAGGGAAGTGGAGAAGAATTAACACCCTCAACTTCTAAACGGAGCCAACCCCATGACTGGAACTAGTCAGTTCTAGGTGGAAAGTTCAACATTTAAGTACCTCGGGACACACATGACCTCAAGGATTTAATGGGGGAGGTTGGGGGAGTAGGAGATTGAACCCCAACCTCTACCCATACTTTAAACACTTGGCCACCAGACACCAAGTGCTCAACGCTGATTGATTCAACATTTGTACGCATAAAATGTACCTAAAATGTACTTTTTCACTGATGCATGAGTTGATTTTAGCTGCAAAAATTGAAGAAAGTAGCTTTCAAAAGCTTGGAATCAATTCAAGGAAACTTCCTCAAAAGCCTTATGTGGGTTTGCCCACGTGAATACCAACAAAGCCTTTCTTTCTTCTTTTTCTATCCTCATTGTAAAAGATGCTCACGACCATGCACCATCTCCATGTACAATTTTCAACTTCATTTCAAAGCAAATTTACATCTCCCCTTTTAGCTTTTTCCCCTCATGATTTTAGGAGATTACTATTAATCTATTTCTTAAAATTTTTTTTGTTATTTATGTATTTTTCTTAATATTTTTTTCATATCCTAAGTAGAAACCTCTTTATTGCACTTCTGGTTGATAAAGTTCTTTTCCCTTTTTTTTTTTTTTTTGAGAATTATTGCGAAATCAACATATGTAGTATTCTGTCAAGAAATCCTTTGATTTTATTTTAGTGTAATTGGCCCATAATGAAGTAAGTTTGTGAGTTGGAATAATTGGGCTTTTATTTAGATGGACCGGATCAAAATCTTTTTAAGCTGAAAACAGAGTTGTTGGCCGTTATCCTCTTGGGCCCAACCCCTACTTTGTAGTTATCATGAGTGGTTGTTGTAATTCAAATATTACACTCAAATCTTTATAATATATAATAAAGCGTAATACATCCGAAATAAATAAATTTTTTTAAAATATTTTATTAATATTAATTGATTCTCAAAAATTTTAAAATCTCATAACTCCGAAGATAATTCGAATGTCGTAGTTTAATGATAACAAGATAGAAATTTATTGTCAAAAATTGAATAGTCAAAATTGTGAAAAACCTCTTTAGGACATTAAAAATTATGAAAAACTCTCATTTAAATTAGTATATTATTAACAAACTATAAGCTATTATTGCATTAGATATTATAACTCTTCAACCATTTGATTTAAAAATCTTAGAGCATAATGACAAGGCTAATACTCAAGTTTTTGTAATAATAAAAAAAAACTATATTTTAGTAATATACTAAGAGTGTGTTTGGTATAAATGAATTTTATAAAATTTTATGGAATTCATTTGCAAATCCAAATGACGTATGTTTGTTTTAAATGAATTTTGTATGAAATTCATTTGCAATTCCAAATTTTTAAATTTGTGGAATTGATTATAACTAAATTAAATTCTATCAAAATGATTGGAATTTCCAAATAAATTCCACAAATTTTAAGTCTTCACTTTTAAATGACTAAAACACCCCTCTTTACTTTTATTTTTAAAAACATCTTTATATTTAAAAGGGTATATTTGACAAAAACATGAATTCAAGATTTATACCAAACACAATATAACAAAACATGGAATTCATTTCAAATGAATTTTATAAACTATTCATTTAAACCAAACACACTTAATTAAAAAAAATTCATTTGCAAATGTATTCCATTTGGAATTCATTTCCAAATGAAATGAATTATTTGATGAAATTGAACCAAACAAGGGCTAAGAGTTTGTTTGGTTCAAATGAATTCCAAAAAATTTTGTGGAATTCATTTGAAAATCCAAGTAAGTGTGTTTGGTTGAAATGAAAATTTTGTAAAATTTATTTTGACTTCCAACTTTAATTTTTTGGAATTTTTTGAAATTAAATCAATTTTCATTAATGAAGTATGTTTGGTTTAAATGAATTTAGAATTCATTTGAAAATGAAATGAATTTCTTGGTGAAATTGAACCAAATAAATGTAAATTAAATATTAAATAACTAAAAAAATGTATGATTTTATTTCTCTCAAATGCATATTAGTCATCTATTATTATTATTTTTTTTGGGAAATATTAGTCATCTATTATTTAACATGTTTAAAATTTTTTTAAAAAAAAAGGTTTTAAAAAGGAGTTAAAAGAGATATGGGCCAGCCCATCTCTATATACTGGGGCAGATCTAAAAGCTTCCCTAGTTGGTTTGAGATTGCACCAAGTCCAACTCAAGTGGAATCTCTCCAAAAAGATTTTGTTACAAGGAGTGAAGACATGAAGTGCATCCTCTAAGAAGCTGAAAACCTCTTACTCAGCTCACTACACAATGATACAAAACTCCATACCATATTACAAATAATTAACACATAAATTACTTAAAAAATTTATAAATTTTTGAAAATGTTAACTCACACTACTATTCATCATGCAATTCAATACACGTAAGTTTTCCAAGTAATGAAATAATTTTATTCCAATTCTTTATTGTTAACATGTTTCTTTAAAAAATAAAAAAAGAAAATTGCTTTCTAGATGGAGTCTATTCCCTCATTTTCTTTTGTAAATCATGGAAGAATAAAGTTGTTGTGGTGTGAGCAACCTAAAAGGTCCCTCCCAATATATAGTAGTGGAGTGGGAAAGTCATTTATAGAAGGGTCAAACTTTATAGATAACAAATAAAATAAAGTAAAAGTCACCCCTCAATACTTATCATCAACAACCACAAGGGTTAGGAATAATCGATAGCAGCTATTCGCTCGCTTAAATAATATTTTAGATTTAAATTGTACTACATATAGTTATAATAAATTAGCTTTTATAAACTTATGTTTTTATATTTTGTTAAAATTGAATCGAATTAATTAAAATTTAATAAATTTTAAATATTAGTAATTCAAAAGAAAAATATTGGTGCTCATCATATTACTAATTATATCATATTAATATAACACGAGTAAAAAAAAAAGATTGTAATTTATGTAGCTATTAGCTATATAAATGTAATTAAAATTCCTTTCACACCATTTTTTTCATTTGTATGTCTTTATATATCTACATAATTTTAATAAAAAAAATTTATCTTTCGGTGCTTATACTAGTAACATCTATCATGGTAAAAAAATAAAAATAAAAAAAGCCTAAAAGTAAACTAAAACCATGATTTTATGTTCCATTTGCTGAGTATTTATTTTCTCAAACATGAAATTTATGATTTTTCTTATTTTTGTTTGTTGGTTTGTGTGGGAGTGGGGAATTGCGAGTGGCTATAAATGTAAGTGGAAAAATGAGTGAGCTAAAAATATCCAATAGAATCCTCCCAAGTGTCCAACCCACATCCGTTCTTTATTGTTTCTTCCTTTAAAAAGCCAATAAGAAAAAGGAATTTAACCAAAACAATAAAGCCTTCTTTTTTTAAGGTCCCCTCCCAAAATTCCAAATCCTAAATAAAAAAACAAAGATTGAAAATAAATAAATAAATAAATCGTATTACATAAATTCATAAAAATTAATTATTTTTGTAAAACATTTTTTCTAATTACATGTAAATAAAATTCAAATTAAATAAATATATAACACATTCGCAGCCACTTGGATTTGCATGATTTGATCACTTTGGCCCTTGTACTTTCAAGTTTGCTAAATTAACATATTAACTTATCTATATTCTATTGTATCAACACCTGTATTTGCATTAATTTATCATTTTACCCTATATATCTCCATGAATTTGTCAATTTAACTATACTGACATGTCATCTTAGGTACTTGTTAATAGTGCAAATAAGTACCTATATAATAGGTTATAGGCAAGCTGAAATGTAAATTTTGTAAAATTAGAATTACATGAGGCAAAGTGATAAAATCATCCAAGTACAGGTGATTGTAGTCTCAGCAATATAATATGCCTCAAATAAATAAAAATGGCGTAATACATGCATAAACCTCTATATTTGTCATTTTTTGTCAATTTGACATCTCAACTTATAACTTTATCATTTTAACACCTGAATTTGGCTAAAATATAATTTTAAACCCCTGTCAGCGCACGTAACATGAAATAGCGAATCAGCATGTGCCACATTATAAATGTTTAACTGATAAAAAATTAAAAGTAGAGGTGTCAAACTCATAAAAAGTGACAATTACAGGGGATGATAGATGCATTATGTCATTATATTAGTACAATTGGTGCATTTTAGTCAAATTCATATTTTAAAATGGTAAAATTATAAGTTGAGGTGTCAAACTGATAAAAAAAATGACAAACACATAACCATTATGTATTATGCCAATAAAAATTGATAATTTTGAAGTAGGCGTTGACGCGCAGGGAATTTTCGGCGCTTTATAAATGAACAGAGGAATCGCTTGCGTTGCTGCTTCTACTTCATAAAGAAAACGGAATCCTCGTGCTGCCACCATCTTATTTTCTTTTATTTTATTTCCATTTTTCATTTTTATTCTTATTTTATAGTGGAACCTCCAAACTTCACTTTCCACTACTTCCACCCATCATTCCTTTTTCAATTTTTACTAATTCTTTCATTATTTATATAAATTTTGATTATTTTAAAAATTAGACAATGTAGATTTTATAAAAATGATACAGATTCAAGTATTTCGGATAAGTTTGTACAATCATTTGCAAATTGTTAATTTGAATTATTAATTTAATTAACGTATTTAAAATGTTAGAATAAGTATTTATAATCCAAATATGCTATACGAGTGTTAAATAATGTGCTTATAATCATTCGTTCATAAATTTACATGAATTCAAGTATTTTAGCACAAATTTATATAATTATCTATTGATTATCATTCTAAATTTGCGAGTTTGAAATGTTGAAATAAGTATTTATAACCTTAAATATGTTTTGGATATTTTTTTTAATTGAAATTCGTTTGTTCTTAATAATTTAATGATTTTTAATAACAAAATCATATTACTTGAATGTAATATTATTAAAATTTCATATTGGATAATTTTGAGATTGAAACCATTAAATGGTATTCCTTAAAAGGCAATGATTTTATTCAATTAACATTAGAGTATTATGAAATTTATTTTCTAATATTGTATTTGACTCATTGTACTTTAATTTGATGAGTTGCATAAACAATTTTTTTTTTAGTTCTATTGCAAATTGAAGCATGCATGTGATGTGAGTTTCAACAAAGAAGGAAGAAAAAACCAATTTTCAAATAATTGAAAAGTTGTTGTTGAATCTATATGAGCATGCATCATATATATATATATATATATATATATATATATTATATAGTTTTTGTTAGGCTTGTTTTATGCATATAAAATAGACTTAAATAGACATGTGGGATTATGAAATTGGATTTATGTGAGAGCATGAATATGTAATGTGCGTACTTTTATGTCCTTTTTTTTTTTTGAATGACATGAAGACACTATAGATTATACAATTACATGTCTAATTTTTAAGATTTAATATTTCTTTATCACTTTATTCTTTTAATTATTTAACTTAATTATAAATTGGTTATTTTTATATTTTAATATATTAAAGATATAACTTATAGTTTTTTAATTGGTTTGGATTTTTATATAGTATTATTTTATTTTATAAAAATAGCATACAAACTCTTAGATAATATTAAAATATTGATATATTTTATTTTAAATAAATTGAGATATTTCAATAATTTATTTATAAGTTAAAAAAATAAATTGATAAAAATATTAAATTTAGAAAATCACGCATTTATCATGCTAAAACAAATACAAAACAAATATAAAGAGGAAGTATAACACAATCCTTCTCTTCCCTTGTATAACTATCTATTTATTTATTTAAACTACACGTATTAAGAGTTCGTTAAATTTTAACTAATCTTGTTTAATCTAAATAGTATTATAAATACAGTGATTATTTTTGAACAATTAATTTAACATAATTGTGTATATAATAATTTAAATATAAATTACACCGCTTAAATAAAGAGAGTTCTGTCAATTGATGGAACCGTGATTGATATCTATTTATTTATTTTACTTTAAGTGTTCTCTAGGAGTCTATTCTTGTTAGTGATAAGATGTATATCTCTTAGTAAACAGTATAGTTGTTAATATGTTTTAGAGTTGTTTAACTCTACACAAACTCTCTTTGTATATATTCTCACTTACATGAATATACAATATAAGATTTTACACATATACAAACTTTGATATTGACTTGGTATCAGAGCTTAACCTGATTAAACAATCACGTCAACTTCTTCAGCATCCTCTACTACATCTTCTTCTTCCTCTTCTTCGGCCAACACTCAATTACCCTCTCTTCTTCCTTTTTCGAGTTTTTCCTCCACCACACCATCTCACATCCAACAAACCATCTCCATTAAACTCAATTCTAAAAATTATATACCTTGGAAACTTCAATTCCAACCCTTGCTTAATTTCTATAACCTTCATAATATTCTCAATGGGACTGAACCTTCTCCACCACAAGAAATTCTCAACTCCACCACATCTCTCATGGAACCGAACCCAGCCTATCTTCAATGGTATAACAAGATCAATTACTCTTCTTTTGGCTTCTCTCTTATATTTCTGAAGAAATATACCCACATCTCATTAGTCTCAACTCATCTTCTTCGGTTTGGAAGGCTCTTGAAACAACCTATGGAGTTGTCAACAACGCCCAACGTACTCAACTCTACATTGAGTTACACAATCTCAAAAAAGAAGACAAAACCGTTTCTGAATATCTCTTTCACGCAAAACAAATTGCCATCATCTATCATCAACTTGGCTCCGATTTTAATGTTGCAATCTGTTGACCATTTGTATGATCAAACTCCTAATTTTGATCTTTGACAATCAATTTAAGCTGCTAATAATTTTAGTTAAGTGTGTATAAGTTAGGACTCTATTGGAAGCTAAAATGAAGTATGAATATACTGGGCTGGTTCGACCTCTAAAATTCAAGAAGGCTTTTGACATCCTTAGAGCCCAGTAATGAGAAAGTTATCTTCTACACATTTGAAGTAGACATCTTAAGCTTTCTGAATTGGGCTTATTGGTCAAAATCCAAGTTCATTTGGCCATGCAAATGTTAAGACGAAGTCAGTACATGCAGCTGCCATTTTAAATTGCACAGCTGTTAGTATTTCTGAAATATCTTGAGCCACAGAAGTCCAAATTCAGTGATTCAAAATTCTCTGGAAAGATAAGACAAATATCTACAACTTTTATGAAGAAAGTGTAGGGAAATTCAAACGTTTCCAGTAGCCAATTACGGCTTCAATCATGCACCTCTGTCTGACAGCAGTTTGACGTTTTGGATTGCACAGCTGTTAGTATTT
>CATIWK010107360.1:0-11851 GCA_949634005.1 Mallotus japonicus
CGCTCCAGAGCAAGCACGATGGTGGTTGTTGCCCAGAAAGTTAGAATTATTGATTGTTCTTATGTTTTCTCTGTCTAGTTCATGATGGTTTTTCAATTTACGTTTGCATAAACGGAGTGTGAAAATCACGCTCTTTAGGACCGTTAAAAAAGTTTTTAATGTTGTAAGAAATAAATATTTAAGGGCTTTTTAAAACACAATAAATATTTAAGGGCTTAATAGAATAAAACGTGAAAGTTCAGGGGCCAAGTAATGGGTTTTTCCTTGAATTAATATGCATCGGTGTTTGATTTGTCATGTTTTGGGCACAGTTGAAAGTTAAGATTAATCAACATTATTATTCCTTATAAACACAGTTGCCGAAGATATATATATAACAAAGTTTAAGCATATACAATAATTTTGCCAAAAATCATAATAATTTTATCAAAAATTTGTTTAAATATATGTTTATACGAAAATGTATAAACATACACAAATTTTTACTGTTTTATTTGTTGGTAATAAATATAAATTCAATTAATAATATAAATTTATGTATAATGTAAATTTTTGAATTTTCGTTTGGAACTGTACCATTATGGACACCTTCGGTTTGATCCGCCGCAATGAAAGCCCAGTGATGAGACATAACGAATATTGAATGCAAGAGAACCCAAAACTTTCTTTAAGAATAGACTCGAAAGCCCAAAACCCTAGAAACAAGCCCAAAACTTTGAAATACAAGCTCAAAACATGTTAGGCCCAAGCCCAAAAGCCTGTTGGCCCAAAGGCTAAGCCAGGCCTGGGTGAAGAGGCGTCACCTCTTCACCTGGGCATCGGTGAGGCGACGCCTCTTTGGTGGCTGACTTACTTTACATTAAATGCATTTTTGACCTTATCACAAGGAATGGACCCACACATCTACAAATATGGCGTGAGAATGAGACTTTTGAGGCATAAGTGAGCTGGAAAAGAGGGAGAAATGATTATCTTTTGTCTTGGCTCATTTTTAGGAATTGGAAAAAAGGAAAGGTGAGGGAGAGCTTAAGGGGGGTTCTTAGCTGATATTTTAAAAGAGGTTGGCTGTTCTAGACAAAAAAAAAAAAAAAAAAAAGAAAAAAAAAGGAGGGACGTTTTTGAGAGAAAAACAAGAGAGAAAAGGGAAAAGAAGAGAAGAAAAAGGGAGTTCTTAATTGAAAGAGTGGATTTTCTTGAGAAGGAAGAAGGTTCTTTTGCATTCAAAGCATTCAAATTAACAAATCAAGTTCTGAGGGCTTAGTTAGGAGCTCTAAAGCTGATCAAATCAGTAAGAATCACTATTTTTAAGTTTTAAATTCTTTGTTCTATATAAATTTCCATTTCTTGTCTTTCATTGCTTACTTTTTGTGTTAGTTGTGTATTTAAAGTCATATTCATGATATGAACATGTGAAATATTGAGTTTTAGTTACAATTTTACGTTGATTTACATGTATGTTGAAATTGCTTAGGATTTAAGAAACATATAAAATCCTGTGTTTTTGTTGATGAGGCGATGTCTCTTCAATGAGATGTCGCCCCTTCATGGTGAGGTGAATCTAAATCGCCTCTTCATAAGGAGGCGTTATGAAGGCGCCGCCTCCCTACCAGAATCCTACATGAGTTAGCTTTCATTCATAATGTCTATCTCGTATAGTTTCTGTTTCTCATGAGTTTATGCCATCTTATATCCTCAGTTTTACATACGGTTTCCATGATATTAGGTTTAATTGAGTGTTGATTTACGTTTAAATGAGTATTTATGTTTATTTATACAAATTTAACTTGATTTCTTTTGTAGGTAAAGTTGTTGTTTTAAGGAAGAACTAATTCTTGTTTATTGCAGGTATGTTAGGGTGGTTTTTAATCACCAAATATTTACTCCTTTAATTAGTTCTTGAGAGGTTTAGTTCAATTCATTATCATTGTAATTGTTTTAAAGAGTTGTAATCCTTAATTCTTTTCCCCTCTCATTTGAATGTATGATTGTAAATTTGTTATCATTACTTGTAATAAATGTCGAGGTAATAAGCATGCAAAAGGACTAATGTGTAAAGATGGATTAAAATGTAAAATTGGAAATGTCTGTAATCCACACGATAATAAGGAAATAATTTAAGAGCAAATTACATTTACCTCCCTGAGGTTTGACCTAATTTCAACTCTCCTCCTTCTTGTTTGAAAATCAAACATTTACATCCCTCAGTTTTAATTCCATCAATATTTAAGTCCTTCTGTTAACTTTTCCGTTAGGTTTTTCTATATCAAAATACATTTAACTCCCTCTATTTATAAAAATAAAACAGTTTAATGCCTAAGTTCTAATAAAATAAATTAATTTAGTCCTTCAACTTTTTAATTATTTAAAATTTAAAATTTCAATACTAACTAAATTTTAGACATGTACATATATCTCCATCAATATATTTTTTTGAATTATAATATAAAATATACACTAACTCAAAAGTCAAGTTGTAATTTTAATAAATCTATACGTATTCATATATTTATTTTATATTCATTTTTTTTACTTATTAATTTTTGCTCCATTTCAAATTAGTATTATCTAAAACTAAAATAATATATAAAATGAATTACTTTAAAAGAAGGTAAAATTAATGAAACCAAACATAAAAGATAAATATAAAATACAATTGATAAAAATTAATGAATTTATTAAATTTATAATTTAATTGTAAAATATTGATAAGGATATGTGTAACCATTGAAAATTTAATAAAAATTGTGATTTCAAATTTGAAGTAATTTGGAAATTAAAGAAGAACAATCTTTATTTTATTAAAATAAAAAGAATTAAAGTGTTAGTTTTTACAGAACTTAGGGAGTAAAATGTTTAGTTTGTATAAAATAGAGGGAGTAAAATGTCCTATTTATTAAGATACTAACGGAAAATTTAACGAAAGGACTAAAGTGTTGATGGAACTAAAACTGAATGATGTAATAATTCGATTTTCAAATAAGGAGGAGGAGAGGGTGAATTAGGTTAAATATTAGGGAGATAAATGTAATTTGTTCGTATATATATAAATTAGTATTTTTATAGATTTAAATAAAAAACATGTTGAACTAATTTTTTGATCAAGTAACTTGATCTCGACTCCTATTCAAGTAGCTCAAATTTGACTTTGAGTATTTTTCCTTTTTTTGTAATTAATAATAATAATAATAATAATATAGTGTTATTTTATAATTAATAATAATTTTAATAAACTATTTCAAAATATTTTACACTTTTTTATTTAACAATAATAACCATTTTAAAATATAAATATTAAAACTTAAATTATTATTATTATTATCTTTTAAAATTATTTATATTATATAAAATTAATTAATTATCTTTTTAATAATAATAAAAAAAAAAACCACAAGAGGCCCAACATTGGGCCTCATTATTCAAAGTAATTCCGCACTAAGTTGCTTTCGAAAATTTAAGGAAAAAAAAAGATTTTTTTAGAAATAAATTTAAAAGGAAAAATATATAAAAAAATTATGATTGACTAAAATTTTATTTCTAAAATACGGTGTTTTCAAAAACACAGAATTAATTTTTCAAAAAACATAGTCTTCTTCCTTCTTCTTCTCATCTCTTCTCTGTTTTTTTTTTCTTTATTTGTAAATCTTTTTTTTCTTTTCCTATCTTTTTCATTTTTTTCTTCTCATCTCTTTTCCTTTTTGTTTTGTTACTTTCTTTATCACTAACTCAAAAATACAAAATTAGGGATTTCTTCTTCTTCTTCTTCTTCTCCTCTTTACTTTTTTTTTTTTTTTTTTTGTGTTAAATCCTATCACTATACTCAAAACAAAACCCAAGACCTAATTCATATTAAAAAAAAAAATCAGATTTGGTGGATCGGCTCAACAACATCAACTATTTTTTTGAGTTTTTTTTTTTTTTTTGTGTGTTAAATCCCATCAATATGCTCAACAAAAAGAAAAACAGACATGTAAAAAAACACTTCTTATTGTTTTTTTAGTAGTTGTTTTTAAGGTTGTTTTTGTAGTTGATTTTGGTTTTTTTATCGATTTTTTTTGTTGGTTCTTTTTTATTTTTTATGAACTTATTTTATTTGTGGTTTTTCTAGTTGTTTTTGCACCAGTAGTTTTTCTAGTTGTTTTTGTGGTTGTTTTTTGTTATTTTTTTGATTATTTTGGTTGGTTCATTTTAAGTTTTTATAAGCATCTTTTTTGTTGTTGTTTTTTCTTTTGTTTTTTGTGGTTGCTTTAAGGTTGTTTTCTAGTTGTTTTGTGGTTTTTTTTGGTTTTTTTTTTTTTGGTGTTTATTAGTTTTTTGAGCTTTGTTTTTTTAGTGGTCTGTAACCAAAAAATAAAAAAAATCACAAAAACAACCACCAAAACAATCCTAAAACAACTACAAAAATAATCAGAAAAACAACTAGAAAAACAACCGCCAAAATAATCAGAAAAACAACTGCAAAAACAACCACCAAAATGACCAGAAACCAAAAAACAATAAACCAATCGCCAAAAATAACAAAAAAAATAACGGTCAAAACAACCAAGAACCAAAAAAATAACTACCAAAATAACCAGAAAAACACTCGTCAAAACAACCCAAAAAACAACTAGAAAAACCAATACAAAACATCTTCATAAAATTAAAAATAAATAAAAGTAAAAAATAGCCATATTTTTATTATTTAAAATATTTTATGCCACATAGGTGCCACGAAATATGCCACGTTAGCATTTCTAGTGATGATTTCATCAGAATCTGACAATAGGAATTTTATTGTGACTGCAATTAATAGTCAGGGATTTTAGTATATCGAATTGAATTTTTGGGAGAATGATGGAAAAGGGTAAAACCTTAGGGACAGTCAGTGTAAATAACCCTATCATTTGATATATAAATAGTTGAAAAAATATAATAAGATTGTTAAATACTTTTTATGAAGTTTAATAAAAGTGTAAGAAATGGTTTCATTGACATAAAATAAACTAAAAATATACGAAAAACAAACCCAAAAAACAAAAAGAATTCTGAGTTTAATGTCTTAAAAAATGTATGCCAATAACTCTAAAATTTTTGCAAATAAAATTTTCACTCTATTCTCCATTATAATAAATAAAAACTAGTAATTGTTCCATTTCTGCAAATATAAATTATGTTAGAAGTCAATTTTTAATGATGACTGTAATGAAGATATTGTATTAGCAATGTAAAATAAACGTAATATATTCTAAATTGACAAAAATATAAACAGAATTTATGGATATTAATATTTCAAGTTTAATGTTTTATTTTTATTTATTTTTGGTTTTTGACTAGTGACTTGAAAGTTTTTGAATGTGAAATTGTTACTCCATTCTCTAATGTAATGAATAAAAACAATTAATTGTTCCATTCCTTTAAGTATAAGATGTATCAAATAAAGTTGCTGATTGGTTAACAAAGAATGTTTCTAGTCTAGTTTTATCTACATGTAATTTCAATGTTCACCCGGATCTTCTCAAGCTTCTTTGGCTCGATAACACTTGTATTTTCTCTATTTAGTCTAATATATTTGTGTTGTTCAAAAAAAAAAAAAGATGTATCAAAAGTGTGAAATTTACTGAAAGTATTCTAAAATAAAAAAAATAAAAAAAAAACATATCAATTTTTCTGTGTTTCCAATGAACTTGATCCAGATTTGTTCAAGGTATATCATAAACATGAAATATACTAAAAGTATTCTAAAATGAAAAAAATATATATACAGAATATCTAGGTTTCCAATAAGCTCGATTCAGATTTGTTTAAAATGTATCAGAAATGTGAAATTTATTGAAAGTATTCTAAAATGAAAAAACATATACAAAATTTTGGGTCTTATAGAAAAGTAAACAAAAAATATTCAAAATTGAATGAAATTAAAATATGAAATACATTTTTTAAAAAATGAGATACTTAATACCTTTCTTTCAGTTATGATACATTATTTTTATTCAGAAATGAATATTATTGAATATATAAAACATTGGAAATTTTTAACTAAATTGTTTAATATTTTTCATGAAGTTGAATAAAAGTGTATGAAAATGTTGCATATACAGAAAATAAACCAAAATTAAACTGAAAATATTCAATTATTAAATTTATTTTTGAAATTATTATATTCAATTGTTAAATTTACAATATATAAAAAATTAATAAAATTATTTATGGTAAACTTTTTTGAGATAAAATATATATCGAAAAATTTATTAGAAAATATAAATTGTGTTAAAAGTCCATTTTAAATGATGATTGTAATGAAGCTATTGTATTAAAAACGTAAAATATACAGAAAGTATTCTAAATTGACAAAAATATATGTGATCATTTTTATAAATTAGTTAAAATTTAGTTATTAGTTAATGTTTATTTTTATTTGAAAAGTTGACAAAATTATACGCACTTTTCATGCCATTGACAAAATTATACACACTTTTCATGCCATTGACTATTTATACACACTTTGTCCGGGATTGAGGACTGTTAGCCTGATCAGGAATTCCTAGCCAGACTATTTAGACATCCCCATTGCAGAACATTTAATGCTGCCACCCGACAAATACTGTTCATCCGACAACCTCTGCATAACCTACAAAGCATGGCTCTGCTAAAGTACTGCATGTCCACTTCCAAACTCGGATCGCATCAGGATACTTCAACCAACCATCTCCCGCTTTTCACCTACTCCCCATGTCATCCCACGATTTGTAGGTAAAGGCTTTTTCTTCTTCTTCTTCTTCCCTAAGGCACATAAGATCTCTCTTTCTCAACTTTCCTATTTATACATATACATCTCGTCTATCACACACAGCTTATGAACACACCTAGAAAAAATGGCTATTCACTTCTTGCTCAGGAAAAATCTAACTTTACCATTGGAGAGGTTTTGGGTTTGCCCAAACCTTTAGTTCTTCTTATTCTTAATCTATAGATATCATTGATAAGCTGGAGTTGAGATGTTGGAGCACCCCCATCAATAGTCATGCAAGTTTTATGACCCCCATGCTCTCTCCACCTTGAAGGTACATATTCATATTCTTGGAGTAGAACAAACTTCAAAATTAGTTGCGGCAACTCTTCACTATCAAATAGTGCACAAACTTCAAATCATGCGATCAACCTAACTCTTCCATCTGCCTATATTTATGCATTTTAAAATGCACAAGTAAATAGAAAAAAAATGACTCTCTCCGTTCCAAACTAATTGTCTCTTTTTAGTATTTCACTTGGATTAAGAAAGTATTTAATAGGCTTATAAAATAGCTAAATGGGACTAAATTACCCTCCTCTAGATATATTCAAAACTTATAGAATTTTACAAAACCAATTAGATAAGGGCAACATAAAGATAAAATAGGAAAGAAAAATTAATGTTGCATTGGATATATAAAAGTGATAATTAGTTTTGAATTTTTTTTATTTGAAAAAGAGACAATTAGTTTGGAACGGAGGGAGTAGGTTACAAACAATTAATATCTCCGATTATTTTAATGAAGTGATGAAAAAAACAATGATGATAAATATTTATCATTGTATGAACAAAAAATGTAATGCAATATATATTATCAAAAAAGATTATTGTCGCGGATCCGTTAGAAAAACAACATTAAAAAATAGGATGGGAGTGTGATTTGACAAAATTGGACAACAAAAATAAATTGTCTCTGATTACTTGAGAGCAATTTAATGAAAAAAATTAATAAATAAATGCGGGCTGCTATGGAGTATCATCTCTTATTACACAAATTTCAAAAGAAAGGACATACATGCCAAAGGTTAAAAGTAAATTTTTGAAAAGACTTCATTTACACAAATTTCAAAAGAACAAGACATATCAGTTTGGAAGTCAGGTGATAAGGATGTCATAAATTTCATAATTGATTTGGATTTCATTTCATTTTTAAATTTATCGCAATATTTATTGAAAGTTGTTTAAATATGATCTTATTTTTTTAAAATCACATTTGCTAAATATGTTATTAGAAATATGTTATTATAAACATTTTTTGTTTTAGTGTTTTTAACCTAAATATAGAAATCAAATCAACAGCACAGACTCGTCATCATTAATTGTCTCTACTTTGGCAGATTTTCTGATATCCTAGAAGAATCCAAAGAAAAAAAAAAGGCTGGTAGAAGGAAGAAACGGATGTTAATGTATTGTGATATATAATTCACTTAAATATGGTAAGTTCTGGAAGAAAGTCCAGGCTGATTCCCATATATTGCCTGAACTTGACATATAATCTCAGAATTTCCTTACTTGGGATATTTTAATTATGACCAATATCTAGAAAGGAAAAATGGTTGGTAGAAAAAAAAAGAAGGGATAGTGAAAGTAGGGACTGAGTTGTCACAATTAAAAAAACTTTCAATAAGACCAAAACATAATACTACACTAAAATATGAAAAGAAAATGGTAATATAAAATAAAATAATAATAAGAAAATTATAAAATAAAATAGTGATTTTAAAAAATCCTAACCCCTAAATGATCATATTTAGAGAGACAATAACAAAGTGATTTTCCATGTAATATATGTTTTAACTATCATAAGCATTCCTAGTGTCAAATTATATGTAAATGAAAAAAATTAATCTTAGTGCATGACTGGTAGTAGCACTTATAAAAACCATAACAAAAATTAATGACAACACTCATAATTTACTTGATTATTATATCATCCATAGGATTATAGTAATTTTACAAAGATTTGAAAATATATTATATTATTTTATAAATATAGATATCATTTTTGTTATATGAGGGCCAATTCATTGTAATTAAGAAAAATAAAATATTTGTACATAACTTTTATTCTATGGGCACGCCAATACTAAAGTTAGTTTTGAGTCCACAGTAAATTAAATTCTAGGGGCGTCGACACTGAATTTAGTTTTGCGTCCACAATAAAATTTTCCCTATAAATATGCATATCGAGACCGTCTTTTACACAAATTTTCTTACCAAGATCTTTTAATCTTCTTTAGTATTACATCAAATTCTAATTGTTTAGATTGTAGTCATTATTTAGAGTATTTTTTTATTTATTTATCCGACAAGTAATTCATCAAGTATTCTTGAAAACTGAAGAGATATGCGCATACATAATTAAATTCTTTATACATATAGCATATTATTTTAATTATCAGTTTCATTTTTCCCGATCTTCGTCTCTGATCCATCTAGATGTGATGTTGATCTCAAATTTTAAAGCCTTCTATTAAATTTTATGTGCCATTACAATCATCATGCATAACACGAAATACATCAGAATGCTAGTTCCTGTTCACATTAGCAACTAATTAAATATGGAATTTCATTTTAAAACTTGTTCACATCTATTTCCTTTCACTATAATGAATCATATGCCATCTTTTAATTGCTGCCCTTTAGTTTATTTCTGTGATTGATGTATATAGATGATGTTAAAATCTAAATACAATCAATTTGAAGTTTGTATAATTTATTTCAGACATGTTGCGGCCATAATTTTTGCCTGATGTGCTTCACAAGGTGGATTGCACAAGGAAAGTAACTTGACCAAAATGCTGCAACATAGATATTCCTTCAAACATCGCAAACTACTTCTGCAACGCTGGTGGTGGCCACTAGCATGGTCAAAATGTCTAACCAAAATCATGCCACTGGAGGCCAAATTGAATACGTTGTCCAAGACCGTGATAGGCCTGACCAGACATGCACCACAGAGCATGCGGAAAGGAAAAGGGTGGCTAATGCAGCAAGTGGAAGGAAATTTGTTACTATCCTTCAACATCATTTTGGACCCATCCTTGCTAGACATGATCCAGAAAATAATCGACTCATTCTGGTTGGTGATTCCTGCGAAGATAGATTCCAATGCCGGCAATGGGGTGTCCACTCCCCGCACATAGCTGGTATCTTTGGACAGTGGCAGCAGGGCGCTCAGTCAGCGGCTCTGTCCGGTGGATACAGGAAAACGAGGACCATGGTGATTGGTTCACATACCCGGTGACGTATGTACTTTATATTAAAGACTACATTTTTAGTTAGTTTGATTTTTCTCTTATGTATATGTACAGTTTATTAATGACGTTGTGTGATGTATGCAGTGGTGGTTTTTAGCAGAGTGGAGACAAGCGAATGAAAAAGATCAGTCCTTTGATCAAAAGTTCGCTAAACTAAAGTAGGGCTAGAATCATCAGGTGCCAGAAAGCGTGTCCCATGAGACCAGTAAGGTAATACTAATGTATTAATCAATGAAGGTTCTGTTTCTTTCAAAAGCTCATCCTTATTATCTAAACATTATTCTGATATCAATTTCTTTTTGCATTAACAGATCCCATAACGCGAGGAACGTCATCATATGCCTCTACCATGGGGGATATGGTGGTGTTTATAGAATAGAAAAGTCTTGGCGCAAAGTCGTGCTCCAGGTATAAAATTGTTGTGAAATGAGTAATGTTCATTTACGTTATTGAATCCTTGAATTTCTTATAATAATTTTGAGTTACATTACTGATAGATTAATGATCTTAATTGCACCATGGTTCCGAAGGTCTGTCGTTGTCTATTTGTTACATGCGACAACAGACGTGCACCATGGACAAGGTTTATATACTTCTCATCTCTTTATTTCATCTATGGTTGGTCTTGATCGAAGTGTTTTTTTTTTTCGGCTTGCAGCAACGAACATGGGATCAGCCTAGACCCTCGACTGCCACTCATTGAGGAGATGAATCTTGTGCGCTCTACTTAATGAAGAAAGTCAGGAAAGACCTGAAGCATAGGACTTTCATGTTTGCATGCGATTGCCTCATATGTGGTAATGTAATGACTCTTCCAGTAACCACAACTTGTGCTCATACCTTCTGCAAAGCTTGTTCGGAAGGTGAGTTTGTATGGAAGGGCACTTGGAGCTCAGAAAATTGTCATGGAGTGTCCCGATTGCCCTGCTGATGCTTCTGATCATTTCGTTAGGAATCCTCATGAACTTGGAATTGAAAGATGTACTCGAGTCGTTTAAAAAATCAGTACTGAAAAGGAACACAATTCTCTTCAGAAATCTACCAATGAATTAAACAGAAGACTCGGCATGACATCCTAATTTTACACCCGCAACTGTTAAAATCTACACTAAGATTTCAAAAGAAGCGGGTGAAAATGCTGGTCAAAGATTCTGTAATGCGTGAGAACTTGGAAGAAGATCAATTGATGGTAGAAAATGAAATCAGAAGCATGACAACTTTCCATAAACATTTACAAGATACTATGGAGATGGATTATCATTAGCAAAATTTGCAAATATTTCGATTAGCATTCACACTTTCGATTACAACAGTATTATACCCTTATTTTGTATTGCTTTCCTCGTTTGTATAATCAGATTTTAATAGTGTAGCATTTTAATAAAGATTCAAAATTGGCTAGTTTGAAATTTTTTTTTTCAGTTACTTATCTAAGCTTCGCAAAAAAGTTCGTGCACAAAATAAAAAAACTTTACGGGAAATTGTTACCTATACCAAATGTATTAGATTTAATATTGAATTTAGTCAAATTTTTACCTACACCAGGTGTATATACACCCAGTGGTAGAATTTAAAACACAAGACACATGTCTTATTCTTATTAATTCAGTTAATAATATTTGATAACGTGTCTTAAATTCTACCATTGGATGTAATACACCAAGTGTAGACAAGACTTTTCCATGAATTTATAATACCTACTTTCTCCCTATACAATTTGTAGTTAGGCTCTTTCAAAAAAAAATAATAAAAATTGTAGTTAGGCCATAACCCATAATTTTACCTCTTTTACATCAAGGATTGAGCTTGGCCCAGATCAGTC
>CATIWK010107391.1:0-14288 GCA_949634005.1 Mallotus japonicus
ATATATATACATAACAAAACGAAAGTTCATGTATGTATATATACATCTTTAACAAGCCTTATTCAACAAACATTTTACATAATCTTATTGAGCTAAAATTAATGTATATTTCAATAAAATTATGTATATCCAAAAAATCAAGTTCACCAAACTGAATATAAAAAAATATTTTCCATTAATTCAACATGAGCGGCTTTGATATCACTTGTTGGAAAAATTCTCAAATTGAATAAAACCCTTAGAATCCAATCTCATGTTAAATTAATAGACCATAACATAATAACAGAAGTAGAAGCGTACATAAATCCATAGATTAATCACCTTAAAGATGTACAACTGGCCTTCTAGGTCAGTACATTTTCTAAGAGAGTGCCTTTAAGTTTTCTCTCTGTATTCTTTCTAATGATGAGATTTAGAAAGAAACATGATGTAATCATTAATATGTATGACCTAGGGACCATGACCACTTATATATAGATAATTTCCCTATTATCTTTTGGTATTTCTATTTTAGTCCATCATTGAAATAGAAATTACACATTAGTCTTTACCTATTAGCCTGCAATGTATAATCATTCACATATAAACCTAATGTTGAATTAAGGATCCAACAGATCAAGTCTTGATCTTCTCTTGAAGATTTGCTTGATCACGATTAAGACTGTTATACTTTTCTTCTTCATCGATTCACTCATTGTTCCTCTCTCACATAGCAAATTATGCACTCTTCCCTCAATGCCCAATATTTCGATCTACTCACTAGACTCAGCTTTGTAAAGCGAGTTTGATTGTAAGCCCACCCTAACTTGTTCAAGGTTAATAGACTCATAGGTAACTATAGCTTCATGATATTACTAGGTATCTATATATATTTTCTTTTAAATTCTTTCCATTTTTTCAATTTATATTTAATTCTTTTAATTTTATTTTGAAATTGAATTTGGCAGTCACTCAGTATTATTCTGAGACCATTAAGCCTCTAAGTAAATATATGTATATTTTTTATTATTAATTTTTTGCAATTATTGTTCTCATTAATATTAATAGGATATTAGTGTAATTATGTGAAAATATTGTCAAGTTTTTAAGCAACCACGCTTACTGGTGTAATATGTTGATCTCTAATTCATTTAAGAAAATGTTTGGCACTTGTCCTCTGATATTCTAAATTTTGTTATGTTGCTATAATGATCTTTAAAGTTCTTGTTACTTTATGTTTGAGTTTGTGCAATTCAGATTTGTTGCAGCTATTAATATGGTTGGCATGTTATGTTTCATTACTAATATTATGAATGTACTTTTTTGGCTACGCAGTATTCAATGACATCATTTTATGAATGTGTTTTTTTTGCTATGCGGTATTCAATGACATCATTTTACTCTTCAAACACTTAGTTTAACGGTGGAGTCATGCTTATCAAGTTTCTTCAACATCTAGCAAAAGTTAGCAAACATACAAGTACAAGAGATCTCGATCATCAACAAATGTAGAGGTCACATGTAAAATTTAGCAAACATCTATGACTTTTACCAAGCACTTCAAGGTGAAAAAGGCATATAGCACCTCAACTATAAAATCAACAATAGGTCTACAACTTTGATGATTCAATAATGGAATCAAGGCTTTTTTGAGAGCTATTGAGAGCTGAGATTTCTTGTTATTGTGAGCAAACTTAGATTCACTCTTTGGACGACAAGTTCACTAATAAAAAGATGTATAGTTCTTATATTTTTGGTAACTCAAATGTTAAATATTTAGTTCATTATAAAAAAAATGTTAGATTTTAGCATTTCTATTATTTATATTTGCATTTGTGATTTGATTATGTTCAATAATATTATAATTAAGAGTTATTCTTCAGTACAAATATATGTATATATACAAATAAAATTACAACCATTAGATTAATGTTCATTTAATAATAGCCATTGATGTAGATTATGGGTATTGATACACAAGGATAATCAAATGGCTGTAATTAAATAAAAAGTAATCTAACAGTCCTAATTTCGTTTGTATAGATACAAACATTTGTACTGTAGTAAGAGCCTATAATTAATAACGATAAAATTAGTATTAACAATGTGATGCTTATTAATTTACACTAGAAAGATGTCTGCGCGTTGCGCAGATGAATTTAATATTGTTAAAAAGTATAAACTAATAATTATAAATTCATAGTGGTATTTTTTTTTTGTTTAAAAGAATAATATACTGAAGATTATTTTAATATTTTGTATACAACAAAACAAAGTACAAACTACAATTAAGCTGAAAATGAAACTTTTAGCAGGTAATACATTAATCACTAAATTATATAATATTATATAAGATTAAGCTAAAATACCTCTTGCCAAAGCTTTTATTTTAAATTAATTTAAAATTTACTAAATTTAGCATGGAGTAAATAGTCATACCCCAATAATAAATTAATTCTTTGGTAAAAAAAATACATAAATTAATTCTTGTATACAACAGATAAGTGCATCAATTAAAAATTAAACAATTTAACACCATAAAAATCCTTTGCACATAACAGAAATGAATGTCACAAAACACAACCAATTCTATACTTGCAATTCAGTAATTACAATAGCATCAATATACAACACTATTAAGCATTGGCTATGCAACTCAACACTCCCATGAAATTCAAAGCTAGAATTGGTATATCAAAAAGATCATCAATAAAGACAAACAGTATAACTGGTGTACAATTTCCAGGAAACAGTGATGCATAGGATCCTAAACCTGACATAAGAGAGATAGCTGAAGCATTCCGACTCATAATGCCACCACTCCCACCTGGAGAGGAACCGGTCAAAGGGGACGGCTTAAAGGAAGATGATGAAGAATGAGGCCTAGATGGTAGAGGTGGAGTAGTTCTGGATCTTATATATGGAGCTAACGCATGCTTGGTAGCTTGTAACACCCTAAAGTTTTTCAAAATATGAGGGTCAAAGTGCAATCCCTCCTGAATATATATAATCACATGGCACACTTGCATAGCTAAGTGCACTATTTATCATATACATCACCATATAATCAATACGAAACTCACATTAAAAGTTGATCAAAACACTTTATCCCATAAAACACTTTATTTAAATTCATTCCTATTTAGTAAGTCTACCATACCAACACAGATAGTGCATACAGTTGATATGGCTATAACACTGCAGAAAATAACATTCCATACTTGGAGAATGATAGATGAGGTGATTAATCCAAATGCATATTCACCAATGCATGGATGCCTTATAATGACTACTTCCATGAATGCCTGTGTGTTTTGGTCTGAATCAACAAAGAGACATGAAATGTGAATGTCATTCATGCATAGCCCATTCAATGAAAACACAAGGAATAAGCTAAACAACAGACCTGGCGATATGGCCGCACTAATTTGCTTGGAAGCATTGTAGATATGGCGTACCAATTCTAGCACTTGATCAATAAAAGTCTGGTAAGAACGTGAAAAAATTCTGATAAGTACTTCACTCTTGACCCCACATGTTATGCTTTTAATGAGTAATAAAAAGTGGTGAATTTTACCATTTTTTCCTCTTTGCTGACTTCTGCAGGAAGGTGAAGGAATGCGGAGTAAATCAAGGATTCTCTAACTGTAACTTGAGGTGAGTGGAGATTACCTTGTTCGCAGTATCCTGAAATTCTGGCAAAGGTATCTTGATTTTTGGGGTATCCTAGAATTCTGATATCACCTTCAATGTATCCACCTGTTTTTCTTCCTGCCAAAACATCCATCAATGTTGTCTTGCCAGCTCCATTGACTCCCATGAGCGTTATTAGAACTCCAGGCCTAAATGCACCTGTTACATCCCTAAGCAGTTGAAGCCTGTCATCTCCAACTCCTTGCTGCCTCATTTCCTGTTAAAGTAGTGCCGTCAAATAAAATAACTGAAAAATAAACAATATGTTTCAAATGCATTTCTGGTTTCAGGAAAAGGAAGAAAATTGGAGTATATAAGGGATTGAATTACTTACATCAGGCATGTCCACGAAATAATTTACACTTTCAAAGGACATTGCTAAGTGAGTGAAAGGAAGAAGAGTCGTTCCTTTCCTGGGAGCACTCTTAGCTGCCTCAAGAGATGAATCAGCACTTATAATTAGTCCACTCGGATTAGGCGGGCTGCTCATCCTTTGAATTTCCAATTCTCCTGAGATGTTTCAAGTATTTTTCAGGAATTCCATCCATCGAAACAGACTACACATTTTAGACTTAGTAATGTTTTTTTCCTTTACTTGTATTGTTTACATTAGCAGAAGCTAATGACTGGGACAATAATTCTTCTTATGATTTGCTTACTCTTAATCTTGGTTCGCCTTTTGAGTCTTCTTCGTGCTCCATTTCCATTGTTGTTTCCTCAGAGATTATTGCTTGCTTTTTTGAGGAGCTATTACACATCAATAAATACCATGTAGGAGATCAGTTAGTTAATATGAAAGGAGAAAAAATCCCAAAACATGGAATCCATATGCTTCATTAAACTTGAAAAAGATTGGTAGAACTTCTCATTTAGTTAAACCAAATGACTATAAAGAGAAACCACACATTGACATAATTAAAGGCAAGCTATAAGCCTTATCTAAAAATTGAAAACTAATAAAGTGAATTCACCTGTGTTCATCTTCTGGCCATGGAACTCCTTTCTTCCTTTCCTGATCACCATTTTTAGCAGACAAAGGCCTTTTTCTATACTCATCAAAATTGCGATCACAACCCCGATCCAATGTGAAATTAGATGAGGTATAGTAGCCAGGAATTGGTACCTTTCCTGCTTCAATATCACTAACATCATCTTCAAGGTCTCTGTACTGTTTGATCACATCATAAACTGTCTTCCCTGGAATCATAGCAGCTGCTTTTCTCCATCTATCAGGTTCATGTTCATCATATATAGCTAAAGCCCTCTTAAATTGTTTGTTTTCTTCTCTAGTCCATTCTGTACTCTGGCAAAACCAATATAAACTTGACATGTAAAAAGATGGATATAGAGTTTCCATGTCTGTGATGATTTGTTTTTACTTATGAGTTCATCATATTGAATTGGAAGGGTAAAAAAAAATAGAAACAATAAAGATGAGTGAGGTTTCTATGGTAATCTAATCAAATGCATTAAATTTCAGAATCATATAATACAAAGAGAATCAAGAATCATCACCTTTTGTTTAGAAGCATAAACTCAAGAATCTAATAAAGACCCAACTTTTATGAATCGAAAAGAATCATGAAAAGAAGATAAAAATCCAATCTTTTCAATAAAGAACAGAACCTGAGACAGAAAGAAGCAAAACCCAAATAAGGATTATTAAACTTGAAGCAAAGAACTTGTAAAAAAATTGAAAAAAAACCCACAAAAAAAGATAAACTTTCTTTAGTAATATAAGAAATTTAAACAGATTTATATTATATTATTACTGAAGTTGTGAAGTAAACACACTGCAGTTATCTATAGAAAAAATTTCTTAACTTGCCAATAATAAATAAATAAAACTATAGAGAAACTACAGAGAACATAAAAAGCAACCCTTGGAGATCCTCAAACTCCCGGGCTCCCAAAAGGGAGTCAAAACCTGAACCTGAACTCAAAAATCCATCAACAGCAGGGCATTGAGTCAAACAAAACTGTAAAAGCAAAATCCCCTTCTCATCGTCATAAAAATAACTAATCCGACTTCTTTGATCTTCAAATCATCAAGATTGAAAAATGTGACCTTCTTGAGGAATAAGAAAAAAAAAAGAAAAAACGAAGGGAAGAAGAAATTGAAGAGTAAGGCAAAACTGAAAATAAGAAAGTGAAAGGAATCAGAACAAAAACGGAAAAGAAAAGAAACGGAAGAAAATTAAGTGAGGCAGCAAGGAGAGGTAGGAAAGGTGAGCGTGTGGTGGAATTTTAGAGCGTCACATGTCAAAATTTTACAATAGCAACTGTGATGCTCATCTTTATTCCAACAATGAAGAACACCTACAAATCATAGGAAGTGCCACATGGCACCATATGACACTAATACCATGATTTGATATAATTCTTACACTTAGTTTTTATATATTTATATAGATATAGATATAGATTTATAAGATACGAGGAAGTTTACCCGCGCTTTGCCGCGGGCAGTACTAAAACCTTCAATTTTGATAATAATTCAAATAAATAGAAAAATATAAAAATTACAGCATAATAATTAAGTATTTAAGAAAACATTCATAAGTTCATTTATGCAAACTGTTCAAATAAGAAAGAAAAGAATTCAAACAGTACATAATAAACATTACAGGAATTTATTTAAAAAAAATGGTATTATATTTCGTTTGCGCCAAAAAATCATTGAACCTGCAAATAAAAAATTATACAGGCAAGGGGAAATTTTTTTTTTAAAAAAAACTTATGAAAATAAAAATTTAATTGCTAGATTCACAACCAGGAAAAACCTTTGTGCACGGTTTCTTGACTGCCGATTCATCTCGAAACAAATCAACCTGTAATTGCCCTGCACAAATCAATCTGTAGTTGACCTATTGCTATTGAAGTAACTGGAATATCAGAAGACTCGAACAAAATAAGCCATCACATCAGCCCAAAAAAAAAAGCATTTACACTTTTTTTTTTGCAAAAAAAAGACCTTACCTACAACCCAAAAGAATTTCAACAACAACCTGTATAGGAATAGTTGAACAAAAAACCATCCTAATCTCTACAAAAACAGCAGACACTCAACTATACAAAACACATAATATGATAATATAATATTATTGTACATTTAAACTGCATCTTGAAAACTGAACTTTAATTATATTCATTTTGTAATTAAAATAAATGCATAGATATATTAACAGTATTAGGCCGACAAAAATAAAAGGAAAATAAAATCATAATAGTTAGATTGCATTACATCCAGGGAAATTGACATAGTTTTTTATAACTATTAAAAGATTTTTTTAACAAAAACTCGATTGAAGGATAACTTCCAAAAATAATTACACATGCCTAAGGTAGACGATTCAATTTTTAGGGCACATAAAGTCATGAGAATAAACAACTCGAAACAGATGAACAGAGGAAAAAACAAAGGACACCATTACAGACAAAGAAGAAAATGTCCAATTCAAGAGCTAATTTTAAACAACACGAATTAGCCAAAGAATTGAAACATGTTCAGTCCCAGGCGACCATCCAACAAAGGAAGAAAAAAAAATGCACAAAAAATTCACAGCAAATTCAAAAAGCACAGAACCTGACATGAAAAAAATTAAACCACGTTAGCTGGGATAGGATGACATGAAAACATGCAAAGAAGGTGTAGAGGTTTCAAACCTGAAGGCGGCATCACAGGACAATATATGTCCAAATTTGCAGAAAATTCAACCATGCAGACTGCAACATTGACACCTTCAATTTTCTAAACACCCTTAGCATGCAAACATAAGAATCAATCTACAATCGCCAACAGAATTGAATACAGAAATAATAAGCAAAATGCAAGGGAAAAAAACAGAGCATGGCAAGAAAATAAACAATACACAGGGGATGGCCGATCCAACATGCAAGACATGGACACAGACTAAACATGCGGGAACATATAAATCAAGCTACAACAACTCTCACATAGCTCCTATTACAAAGAAATTTGCATATAAACAATAATAATTTATAATTTATATAATATTCAATATTATAGTATACTTATCATGTTCATGATTTTTTCCCTTTAATATCAATGGTTAATCTTGCTATTAAAATTATGCTATAAATTTCTATCTTTTAATGCATGAATATAAATTTTTAATGTGAGATTAAATTTTATTCTTGATTATTATATAATTTTACCTTGGGAAATAGGGTGTACGACCCTAAAGAGAGAGTGGGAGAATTAAGAACATATGTAAAAGGGCAAGTGGGAAGGAAACTGAGTGCAATAAATTTGGACAATGGCAACTAAGTGCGTTTGTCACATGAGCAGCAAAATAAAAGGGAATTTTTTGTCCTTTCATTTTGGGGACAACTTTGGGACACACCTTAGCAATTAGAAAATTTTATTGTTAAAAAATTAACATTGATTAATTTGAAATTCTCAAAATTTTTTAAAAAATATCAGAATGCTATCTAAAAAATGCAAAAATTCTCACCAAATGCATCAAAAAACACCAAAATATCAAACTGAACAAACATAGAAAAAATAAGAATAAGGAGCATGTTCTTGAGCTCCCTATGGTCAACCATCTGAGATTTTTTAAAATAAAAAATAAGTAGAATGCAAATCTGAAACATAGTTCCAATAACTAAATCATGCACTTTTTTCCTCTGGCCTTTTTCCAAAAAAAAAAAACTAAATCCAAAATGTATAATGTCGATCATAGCACAAAAATAAAATTAAATAAAATTTAAGTGAAAATGTTGACAAAAATGAAAACAATCAGGTCATAGAAAATTCTTTAAAAATTCAATAAGCCAGCAAGCCGAAAAGTTTAAAATTGGAAAAAAAAAATCAATTAACTGCCATAAAACAGACATGATTTTTCAGAGAACAAATAAAGAAGAGTAAAACAGGAAGGTATGACAAAACATTTTTTCTTTTTATAAAAAAAATAGCAAATTCAAAAAAATTTTACATAAGAGGAAATAGCTATTGAGGTCAGTTTTTCGGAAATTCAATGCAGATGAAAAAAAGAATTGAAACATTACTAACACGGCAATCCAAAAGCAAAACCCCAAAGAAATCACACACCTTGATATACATAACACCTGCCATGAAGCTAGGATCAAGATCAGCACCATCAGAGAATATTGCACAGTATTTTAGATAACTCTAAAAAATACCAGCAACCAAAAACATGGGGAAGAAGCAGGAAATGCCTAAGTAAAAAATAAAGTTTTTTTTAAATAACAAAAAACACAGTAAAGTTTCACAAAACCAGTAAAGCTGCCATAAAATTAATTTGGCTATTTTTTTTGTCAAAATAAAAAGAAAATAAAATCAAAATAATTTGATTGCATAACATTTTGGAAATAGCCATACTAATTTTTCTTTGACACAATTAAGTGCTTTTTTTAAAAAAAAAAAGTGCAACTGAAGACCAACTTTTAAAAATAACCACACATGACCAAGGCAGATGATTCATTGCTATGAGAATGGACAAAGAAAAACAGAGGAAAAATGGGAAAAAGAAAAACTCATGTATTCATGAACATTGTGCTAAGTATTATAGGAAGCATGCAAAGAAGGATCTTTGTTTCCTCAACTTGTGTAACCTGCATAGTCTCCATGGTCCATGAGTGATTGATGTTGATGCACCATTATTTGTCACTACAATTTAAAAAAAAAATCCATGTTACAGAGCATTAAGAACTGAATCATTCTAGATCAAGTGCTCCCAACATAGAGAGAAGGATCTTTACTTGATCAACAAAGTCTGATCTTATTGCATACTAGGTTAGCATCCCAACAGCAAAACCAAATATTGTCCATATGTTCAACCAATATCCAAACATGGAATCAAAAGGCTTTATTATCTTCATCAAATCATAGATCAATATAAACAACTTTAACACATAAAAATAATTCATACACTAATCAGAAAAAATAATTCCAAAATATAGAATAAACCCAATTCAAAAATCCATACAACAAACCCAAAACATAGAAAAAAAAAATCCATCGCTAATAAAAAGAAGAAGAGTAATAGAGTTTTAATTAATACCCAAAAAGTGCCTTAAATAGGAAAATCGACAACTCCAGCACTTGTGCTTATCGAAATTCTAATCAACATTATCACCACAAAAGCTTTTAGTGTAGATCAAACTTTCAGAGACTCTAAGATCAAGCTGAGCTGTTGAAGAACAAACAATTATATAACAAACAATTATTAATAGTTTATATAATTGTTGTTATACTATATTGAATTACTTCAATATAGTAGCTAAAACCAAGGTTTACATTTCTCTGAAAAATAAAAATAAAAATCCACTTATATCTCAACTTCTCATATCTTAAGAGCTAATTGAATTATTAAAGAACAGACCTTAAAAATGGTGAAGGCACATGTAATACCCTAAATTTTCCAATTTAAATTTATTAAATTAAAGTGAAGGATTTGCAGCGTTAATAAAATATTATTACTTTAATTATTTTTATATGGTGAAAATTTACTTCGATTATTTATGTTAAATAATATTTTAGTACTTTAAAATTTAATTAGTGTATTTTATGTACACTTTATTTTGTTTTACTTTAAGAATTTATATATAAATATATATATATATATATGTATAGATATGTATATATATATGTATAGATATGTATATATATGCCTTTTATTGTGTGGTGTAGAGATTTTTACAATTATTATTATTATTATTTAAAAAAAAAGTACACAGCAGCCAACACCTTCCCCATTTCCCGATTTTTTTTCCCATTCTTGGCTGCCCTTTTCTTTCTACCTCTTCTACTTCTTCTTCTCCTTCCTTGGCTACTCCCTTCCGCCCCCAACCACCTAGTCCAAGCCATCACCAACTCAGGCTGCCATTGCTCTCTTCTCCCTCCTTGCAAGTGCGTCTCAGGCTGCTCTTTCCTCTGCTGAATTTCAGGTCGGTTTTCCCCTGTTTTGGAGCAGCAGCTTGGTGGCCATTTTTGGCCTTTGCTGAGCTCGGTTCAAGCTCAATCTTGAGCTTCATTTGCTGCCATTTAATCCTAGGTAAGTCTCCTCCTAGATCTCCTTCATTCTTGGTAGTTAATCTTAGGTTTAGTTAGCTAAATTGTGATCTAGTTATGTTAGTTAGAATTAGTTAGTTGTTGTTAATTTGTTTGGTGTTTATGTGGGTTTTATAATTTTTATTCTATTTATTTGAATAATTTAAGTAATTCTTGAAAACTTTAATTTTTGATTAACTATGTAAATTGATTTTAAATTAGTCTTTGTTAGTTTAATTGAAGCTAAATTAGTTATTATTTATTTTCTAGAGTTAGTTTAAAATTCTGAGATTTTATTTGAATTAATTCATTTATTTTTGTAAACTTTGATTTGTAGATTTATTATGTGAATTTATTTTAATTGATGATTATTGGTTTAAATTGATGATTAATTTAGTATTATTCACTTCTAAGTTAGTTTTAAGTTTTTTTTTTTGAAATTGTTGTGAATTATTTGAATTTTTAAAGTACATATATGAATATTTGAGTTTAATTGATTTTAATAAATTTTACCTAAATGATATTTATATAGTTAGTTTTAATTATTAGTTTCATTTAAATATATAATTATTGTTGTATTTTATTAATAGAGTAATTTAAATGACCTTAGTGAATATAAAAAGGATTTTAAGAATTTTAGTGTAAATTCCATATTTCAAAGTATATATATATATATTGTTAAAAGAAATTTTAGGAATTTATGTTCTATATATGAGTAATTATTGAAATTATTTGATGATATATATACATATGAAATTTAAATAGTGTTTTAAGTTTAAATTGATTTGTGAGTATTTTATGATATATTGAGCTTAATTTAATTAGTATTATTATTTTCGGTGGAATTTATAGAAAATGGATTTAATTAGTAATTTTCGAAGTTATATGATTAATTAGTTAATTTTTTGTTACAAGTGAGTAATTTTAGCTAATATTTGTTAATTATGCTAAATTACGTTTAAAATATGAATTTATCGCATTTACGAGTTCTAATTAGAAAAATATTGATTATAAACTTGTATGTTAATAAATTACATAACTTTAAAGATAAGTTTTATTTATGTTAAGTATTGCTATTATGTTCTATTTTTTTTTTCAAGAAAGCTTATGTAAGGTATTTAAATAATATCTTAATACCAATTTATGATTTTAATTGCTATAAATATACTGCATTCTATTGTTGTGAAATTGGGTTCGGTTGGGCAATCATCAGTAGTTCGGGACCCAACCGACGTTGTTGAACCTCTGTGTGGTTTTGAAGTGTATTTTCTTTGCAGGTTGGCCCTACTTTGTAGGGAGGTGTCCATTTTATAGAGGAGACTCTGCTGAAATTTCGGTAGATTTCTCGTAAAACATGACACCGAGTCTAGCTTAGTAGAGTCGTCTTTTTAATCAGTCTCTTTCGTAGAATTCTAGAATGTTAGGAGTTTATTTTAATTCTTTTAATTTCTTTTCTTTAGCTCCGCCTCCCTTAGAGTCTTCAGGTCGAGGTCGAGCACAACTTCCCAGAGGAGCGCATTCAAACTGTAAGTTCATAATTGAACTGTGTGTAGGTTTTCATATTTTCTATATAATATGATGAACATGCAACATTAAATCCTCATTTAATTATTGAACTATATTTTAAATTTGTCTTATCCTTATTTATTGTAATCTTGCTTGTTTTAATTATATTTAACTATTTAAAATAAATTACGGTAGAATGGGCTACCTGATGGGTTTCATCAGGACCGTGTGCGCACCGGTAGGATTGAGAGTGAGAGTTTATAAAAAAAAAAAAGAGAGAGGATTAAGCTCGGTTGATGCTGTGCTCTAGGGCTAATAGTTAAGGTTCATACTACTGGGGCTGGTAACTCGGTTGATGCTGTGCTCTCGGGACGGCAGTCTTTGGATTAAGAGAATCATATGACTTATAGAAATTAATGGTTTAGGATTCTACCTGGTTTTCAAAGTAACTGTTTTATTATATATTAATACATGTTTCAAAAAGGATTTAATTATAAAATATAAAACTTTATATTTTCATAAATTATATTTATCTTAAAAAGGTTTTGAAACTGCATACATTTCTTTTATTAACTTACTCAGTGAGGTCTGATTCCCCTTAACTTTTTTTTCAGGATCTCGGGGATCTTCAGTTAGTCGACCTACTCTACGCCGGAGTACTTCTTCACCGGCTATTCTATGTGGGTTAATATGATGTACCATCATATTATGTTTGTATTCTAGAACACTGCACTAGACATATTTTAGTGTGAGATACTTTATGTATTATTTAAGTTAACAGTTGTATAACAATGAATATTATTTTAATGTTTATGGGATTTGAGTTTAAATTGATAAATGTGTCACTCATTTCAATTCAAGCATTTTATTTATTTTATTGCAGTATTTATTGTTTTATTTCGAAAAAAAAAATTTAAGGCTTACTATGGGTTTCGGGTACTTTAAGTACTTCCATTCCCTAGTGCCGGTCACGGACCTATAGGTTCAGGTCGTGACATGTCATTTATTAAGTTGCAGTGCCTGTTGAAGAGGTGGCGCCTCTATCTTCACACAGAGGCGATCGCCTCTCAGCCAGAGTTCAAAGGAACTCTGTTTTGCTTTAATATCTTTTAGTGTATTTTTGGTATATTTCTCGTATCTTATACATGTATACAATGTCAAATGTCTTAAGTATTGCATGTATTCGTTATGTTTTTAGCTTGTTAGAGCTTTGACTTGCTTGAATGATCAATTCATGTTTATGTGAATCTCTATGCCTATCTTATGTAAGTTTAATTCAATTTGTTTTGTGAATATACTATTTATTATGAGACTAACTATATTTGTTGTAGGTTATAGTGATTTTTATAATCACTAAGTAACTAATGTATTCAGTAGTTCTTGAAAGGTTTTATTTGAGTAATTATTGTAATAATTGTAATCCTTAATCCCTTCCCCTATTTGTTTTGAATGAATGTTTGTAATATTCGTTTCTTTATTTGTTCAAATTGCCAAGGTAAAAAGCAAGCAAATAAGACTAATGTGCAAAGTTGGTAATATAGTAAAATTGGAAGTGTGTGCGATCCACATTAAGAAGGAAATAATTTAATAATCAAAGGTAATAAAGTATAAAACACAAACGGAGGCCAACTGCAAGGTTGGGTGGGCATTCTAACCCATACCCAGTTTCCGAACCCGATCTTAGAAGATGGCTTCTGGGTACCTCCGTGGAATCTAGTTACTATAAGTGTGTCCCAGTTTTTATCCGGATGGCGACTCCATCTCCAATGATGGGCCTCAAGTTCATTTTTGTATTTCCTAGTAGACCCTGACCTTGCACAGTGCTGTGGTCGCTAATGTCACGACCCGAACCAGGAGTCATGACCGGCGCTAGGGAACGGGAATTATCACAACCAGAACCCATAGCAAGCCTTAAATATAAAATACACAGAAAATAATTCATGAAAATACCAAGTAATTAAAACTTTATTTTATAAAATAAGATCTTATAACATAGTACAACAGTACAAAATCCTTAAACTGACAATCTCAGTTACAAAATCAATATTATATACATCAACATTTAAACACT
>CATIWK010107455.1:0-17457 GCA_949634005.1 Mallotus japonicus
ATAAATTGAAAATATCATTCAATTAATACTCTAATTATCAACATACATTGACACAATGAAAATACAATTCAACAATACTCTAATTATCACCATAAATTGACACAACATATGTAGTTGTCTAGGTAAGCACCAAAGAAATGCGGTTTGAAAATATGATTCAAGTTAGATTTATTATTTATTTGAAACTTTTATATTATATATTATTAGACAGCAGAGCAGTAGCTTCATCACCATTCTCATCAAGCTTCATCAGCTGCAAATCCATTTTCATCATGCTTCTCACACAGCAAGCTACTGCCAACTATTACTACTATCACCATTTGATAACAGAATTCTTGTAAACTAGATTATGCTTATGTGTAAGCTTTGTATTGGTTAGTTGTAAATCTCATTGCTGTTAGTTAGTGAATTGTTAGTAAGTGAGCTGTATATATGTAACCTATGATGCATGGAAACTTTTCCGAATAGGCGTTTCCGCGTTTCGAAAACTTCAGGAAACTCCTCGGAAATGTTTTGGTGCCGTTTCCGCAAACATGAAAAATTAGGAAACACGTTAACGCGTTTCCAACTTAAAAAATATACTCCTCTAGTTTTTTCCTAAATAAGAATTGAGACAAATTAAAAAATAATTTTATATTTTTCTTAACTAAACAAAATAATTTCTATAATTATACTATTACTTTATAGAGTAGATAAATTTTTTCAAAGATTTATATATATTCTTATATTTTTAATATTTATTTATATACCCTTATACTTTTAATATTTACACGTTTCCCCACGTTTCCGTTTCCGTTTCCTATATTTTAAGAAATGGGGTTTCGCCGTATCCGTTTCCATGTTTTCCGGTTTCCGTTTCCGTGCAACATAGTATGTAACAGTTACAACAGAAACAGAACACGAGCTTCTCATTTTTCTCAATTCACAAAATCTGTTATGGTATCAGAGCAAGAAGCTCTCCTTTCCCTTATGAATTTTCTTTCGTTTTCTTGAATTTTCTTAGCAACCAAACAACATTTATTTTGTTTTTCCTCTTCAGATAATCATCGTTTCATAAAATGGATCACAACATTAGACCTGAAGATCTTCCCTCAAATCCTTATTTTTTTCATCCTAATGAAAATCCCTCATTAATACTCACATCCTGTCATGTACACTCACAGGAAGCAATTACTATCCATGGTCAAGATATATGCGCATGGCCTTGATATCGAAGAACAAATTGAAGTTTGTAGATGGATCAATCAAGGCTCCTAATCCAGATGATCCTATTTTCTTTGCCTGGGAGAGGTGTAATACAATGGTGCTTTCATGGATTGTGAAATCATTATCTCCGTCCATTGCACAATATGTCAGAATTGATTTTGCTTATGATATATGGAAAGATTTGTATGATAGATTCTCTCAGGGAGATGTTGTGTTCATTTCTGATATGCAAGAAGAAATCGCATCTCTCAAGTAAGGTTTGCTATCTGTCATAAATTATTTTACACATCTCAAAGTTCTTTAGAATGAACTTACTAATTTGAGACCAATCCTTAAATGTATTTGTATTCCACAATGCAATGGATATAATCAGAAACTATCAAGAGCAGGACTATATGATCAGGTTTCTAACAGAACTGAACAATGATTTTTCCAACTGTTAGATCACAGATCCTCATCATGGATCTGTTTCCCACAATCAATAGAGTTTTCTCTCTTACTTTGCAACATGAAAGGCAAATAAAAGGAATTCCAGATCAAGAGGTGAATGAGTCAGCTGTGTTTTATACAAATAAAGGCACGTCTAACTCCAATCTCAGAGTCAACAATTCTGGTATGGCTCACAATTATCATTTCAAAAGGAATCAGATTGGCAATGCAAGAAATAGGCCAACATGTAATTACTGTGGAATGTCTAGTCATTTAGTTGATAAATGTTACAAAAAACATGGTTATCCCCTTAGGTATAAAATGTTTGGCAAAAATTATAGCAGCTCAGCTAATCAAATTGAGAGTTTTCCAGTTACTCATGATAATAATGTTATTACAACTGTCAAGAATGCCAAAGGAAAATAGGTTCTCATTGAAGACTATAGCAGTGGTGCGAGTAAACTAAAATTCACTAAAGAGCAATATGATCAATTGCCAGTACTCATTCAAGCTAATAAAAATTCTACTGGTCCTTCTACTTTTGCTAACAATGTTGTAGCATCTTTTGATCATATGCCTAAATCAGGTATATTTTTTAGCTCCAAAATCTTTTCTGCTGCAACAAAAATTCATAAAAATACTTGGATTGTCGATACTGGAGCTACAAATCACATAGTAAATTTGTTAGATCAGCTTTCTTCTTCAAAGCCTGTTTTTAACTTGTTTGTTAAGCTGCCAAATAAACTAAGTATCCCTGTAACTCATATTAGAGATGTTCATTTGAATTGTCATCTGACCCTTCACAATGTTTTACATGTTCCTCACTTTACCTGTAATATGATCTCTGCAAGTCAGTTGCTTAAACACTCCCATTGTTTCCTTATTATTTTACCTCATTGTTGTTATATACAGGACAATTAAAGCTTGAGGACGATTAGTACAGCTGAAGAAATAAATGGTCTTTATCAGTTTAAAGATTTTACAAGCTCAATATCAAATCCTTTTATTTCAAAATCAAATGTCATTTCCTATTTGAATAATGTTCTATGACATATTAGATTTGGACACCCTTCTCATCCACGATTGAAAGTTCTTCAAACTCTTGATAAATCCGTTATATCTGATTCCTCAAATTGTAAAGTATGTCATTTTAGCAAACAAAAAAGACCTTCATTTCCTATAAGCATTTATGTTTCTTCCAATTATTTTGATTTGTTGCACATGGACATTTGGGGTCCTATATCCATTACATATGTCTATGTTCATCGCTATTTCTTAACTATAGTAGATGATAAAAGTAGGTATGCTTGGGTTTTTCAATGAAAACCAAAGCTAATAAAAATTTTTTGCATTTGTTGAAACTCAATTTTCTATGAAAATTAAGTGTGTTAGAACTGACAATGGAAAAGAATTTGATATGTATGATTTCTTTGTTTCCAAAGGAGTTATTCATCAAACCATTTGTCCCTATACACCTCAGTAAAACAATACAGTAGAGAGGAAACATCAACATCTTCTCAATGTAGGAAAAGCACTTCATTTTCAAGCACACCTTCTTCTTTTTTTTGGATTGATTGTATTCTTCATGTTGCCTACTTGATTAATATACTTCCCTCACCAATCACACACAACAAGACACCTTTTAAAATTCTTTTCCAAAAAGTTCATAGTTTTAGTCATTTGAAAGTCTTTGGATGTAAATGTTTTACCTCTATTGTTCCTAGTCATAGATGAAAATTTGATCCTTGCTCAACCAAATGTGTATTTTTGGGATATCCTTCTCACATAAAAGGATTCCAAGTTTATGATCTTTCTGCTAAAAAGATTTTTATTTTTAGAGATGTTGTCTTTAATGAATATAATTTTCCTTTTTCCCAGAATGTTTCTTCTTTGTCTTCCATATTTCCTGAACCTCAATTACAAGACATTGAGCCTAGACATTCAAAATCTATTACTAATAATAATCATCATACTTCTTTGGAACCATCAACCTCTTCGACGATCTACCCGAACCATTAAAATGCCTTCTAGATTATAAGACTATCATGCTTCTCTCAAACCTCCTATAACCCCCATGTTATTTCTCAAGTTCTTACTTATAATCAGATTTCTCCTTATAAAAATTTTCTTGGCCAAATTTCTTGTATTTCTGAACCTACTTCCTATCAAGAAGCTGTCCACCATCAGTGTTGGCGAGATGCTATGGACACTGAGTTACGGGCTCTTCAAGCTAACAAAACTTGGCAGCTAACAACTTACCTCCCAATAAATGTACAATTGGGTAAAAATGGGTTTACACAGTAAAGTATAAAGCTGATGGAACCATCGAGAGGTGCAAGGCTCAATTGGTTTCTAAAGGCTACACACAAAATCCGGAGTTGATTATCTGGACACTTTTTCCCCTGTCGCTAAAATGAGTACTATCCGCACCTTGCTTGCTGTTGCAGCAGCCAAGCACTGACATTTGCACCAATTGGACATTAACAATGCCTTCTTACATGGAGAGTTGAATGAGGAGCTCTATATGGCTCTTCCACCTAGTCTTATCATTGATGTTCCTAGTCAAGTTTGTAAACTCACTAAAAGTCTTTATGGTTTGAAGTAAGCAAGTCGACAATGGAATGCCAAACTCACATCTACTTTACTTTCTCAAGGATTTTTTCAGGTAGCCTCTAATTCTTCTCTTTTTATAAAACCACTTCTCAGATGATCATTGTTTTATTGGTTTATATTGATGATGTTATCGTTGCTAGTAATGCTCTTGATCATTGAAATCAAACATTATCTCAATGATCAATTTCACATTAATCTTGGCACACTCAAATTTTTCTTGGGTCTTGAGGTTGCTCAATCTATTAGTGGGATAAATCTTTGTCAGAGTAAATATGCCTTTGATTTGCTTGCTGAAATAGGTTTCATAAGTGCTTACTCTAATGACCGCTAATCTTAAACTCTCAAAGTCTAGTAGTTCCTTACATTCAGATATCACTATTTATAATCGGTTAGTTAGCAAATTACTGTATTTACTACTACCCGTCTAAATTTATCCTTTACATTTCAGTAGTTATCTTAATTTTTTAATTGTCGTACTCAAGTTAATTTGATAGTTGCCCATTGAGTTTTGAGATATATCAAAGGGTCTCTTAGCTAAGGCTTATTTTTCCCATTTACTAATGATCTGAAACTCAAAGCTTTCTCTGATTTAGACTGGGCTTCTTGTTTTGAAACTCGTCGATCAATCACAGGTTATTATATTTTCTTGGCCAAGCATTGGTCTCTTAGAAATCCAAAAAGCAATACATTATTTCTCGCTCTTCAGCTGAGGCAGAATATAAGGCCCTTACTGCTGTCACCTGTAAGGTTCAGTGGCTTCATTATTTGCTTCAAGAATTTCACATTAATCCCAGTCCTGTTTCCATTTATTATGATAATAATTTTGCCATCAAAATAGCAAAAAATCCAATTTTTCATGAGTGCACCAAGCATATTGAAATAGATTGTCACCTTATTCATCAAAAAGTTTAATAAGGTCTTATTCATTTGCTACCTGTTCGCACTCACTATCAATTAGCTGACTGTCTTACTAAGTGTTTGTCTTCTACTCAATTTTATAGCTCTATTCGCAAATTGGGTATACAAAACTTGTATACTCCAACTTAAGGAGGGCTATTAAACAGTAGAACAGTAGCTTCATAACCATTCTCATCATGCTTCATCAGCTGCAAATCCATTTTCATCATGCTTCTCATACAGCAAGCTACTACCAGAATTCTTGTAAACTAAATTATGCTTATGTATAAGCTTTGTATTGGTTAGTTGTAAATCTCATAGTTGTTAGTTAGTGAATTGTTAGCAAGTGAGTTGTATATATGTAACAGTTACAACAGAAATAGAATATGAGCTTCTCATTTTTCTCAATTCACAAAATTTGTTATATATATAATTATATTTATCTATCAAAATATTTAAATAAATGAAAGAAATGTAAATACCCTACAAAAAAATGTGAATATTACACTTAAAAAAATTCTTGCCTATACTTAGTGCATTACACCTAATAATTAGATGTGTATAAAGACATATGTCTTGTTTTCATTGGAGAAGTGTAAAACACTTAATATATGTTTCACACATCCACCCATTGAGTGTAAATTTAGAGCGTAGGCAAGAAGCTCCACTTACACTTGAGGCTCAATTCAAATGGTAAGAATTTTTATTCTTGGAACCCAGTAGGGTAGTGCATGAGTCCTGAAAAATCTAAACCATCCTGAAAAATTGAACAGAAAATCTCTAGAATAGAAAATGTCCATTGATAATTTGATTTTCATTAAATCGAATTATCCAGAAAAATTTTATTGGAGCAGGTTCAAAGATCATTAGTTCTTTGAAACTAAACCGAACCAAAGAACTAAAACCAATATATAAATTTGTTAAATATTGATTTTAAATATATAAACCAAAAAATTAATAAAAATCTCCAAATTTTTATTTTATTCTGAACTGTTTTGAAATCTCCATTTGCTTCGAATTTTTACTCTAAATTATTTTGAAAATTCAAAACAATTCAGGATAGAGATTTAAATTTTTGGATTTAGATCTGAATCCAAAATTTTTTAATTCTTCAATTTTCAAGTTGGGTTAAAAAAATTTGTATTTTTCGAACTACTCTAACCCGTGTACAATCTCAGAATCCACTTTTGTGGTAGTGGTTCAAAAATGAGTTTAAAATAGTAATGAGTAGTTCTCCTTTCGAATGATTTTGATCTTTTGTCACAAGTAAAAAAAAAAAAAGTTAATTACTATGACATTTTTGAGGTTTGATCTATCATACTACTAGGTTCTTGTATTTTCAATAATTAATTTAAATATCTTTGAAGCTTTGCTCGGTTCTGCCGTTTAATTTACCATTAAATGAACTAATTTGAAAAACTAAAAGTTCTATTTGATCCTTAAATTCATAATATAATATTAAATGCATTCAATTTTTTTATTAAATTATTAATTTTAATATAATATCAAATTATTATGTTTCTAATGTCGTAGTAATTATAATATCTAAATAATTTTTATTTTCAATGTAAAAATAAGTTTAAAATATATTAATTTAGAATTATCCCTATTTTAATATGACTATATACTCGATACTATATTAATTAGAATTTATCATATTAACAAAAAAATCAATTATCAAATATTATTAGTGTGAGTATATATACACATTGTTTATAAAAATTTTAAAAATTATAATTATCAAATCTTATTAAAAAATTTATCTTAACATGACAAGTCTCATTAAGAGTGTAATGACAATTATAAACGTTAAGTTCATAACGTAATAGTATAATAGTTCAAACAAACGAATGCCAGTGAGGGATTAATTAAGTGATAACTTCTTTTCAAGGTATGCCGAGGTGTAGGATTTTAATTATGCCGTCATTAATTTAAAAGGAGATAACTGTTTCCTGTTGTGCAATCCATTAATATTTAAACCACATGACCTTCCTATTTAAAATAATAATAATAATAGTTCAAACAAAAGTTATAGTAATTAACCAAAAAATAGTAAACATTTGCTTTTGGATGCGATACCCAAGTTACAAGAAACATCCATGTGGGCCGAATCTACTGCTTATAAGGGAAAGGAAAAAAAGATAATGGGAGTGGCCTGAATTCTTAGTTATAATAGTTACTTAGACGTTAAGTTAATAATTTAAAAATATAAAATAAGAATAAAAAATTTATTCCATATGTAAAAATTTATTTTATTTTTTTATTTAATTTAAATCTTCATATGAATGTTAAATTATAATAATAGATGTTAATTAATTTATTTCAAATGCCATGTGTATATTTTATTTTTTAATTTACAAATAAATCATAAATTATGCTGAAATTGTAATTAATATGTCAAATTAAACGAATTTTTTCAAATTTGAAAATTTAGTATACATATATAAAAGATCGAAAAATTGTAATTTTTAATACTAATAGTCAATATTCTATTATAATATAATTTAAAATAAAATTAATAAGTCAATATTTGGCTTAGTGGTCAAGTCATGGTCGAAAATCTAAAATGTACCAAAATAAAATATTTTGAAAAATTAATTGGTTTCTTTAAAAAAATTAATCGGTTGGTTGGATATTACCTACCATAAATGTTTAATTACAAACTTCATATTTCATATATTGAAATGTATATGCTTCAGGAACCGTACAAATAAATTTTGTGCTCCACAAAACAAAAAAGAATATAAAGAAAAAAACACACACACACATATACATTACAAGCAGAGAGTTCGCAGGTAGCTTTCGGTTACTTCCCTTTTTTGCGTGGGCTGACTGTTCTTCTCTGCTCTTTCTTCCTTCACCTCTCCCTCTCCCTCTGATACCCTTCAACCCACTGTACTATCCATCACCCTCATCCTCTCAAATTCTTTACCCTCTCTTTCAAAGATTCAACATTTTCAATTCAGGTACCTTCTTTTTAGCTCACTTTATCAGAGATCACACTCATTTTTCTTTTTTATGGTTTTTGTATGCTTGGTACATTTATTTGGTTGTCATTCATGTTTTATTTGATGTTTTGCTTTGCGGGTTTCTTTTGTTTTTTCCTCTTTTTGTCAATGGAGAAAGGGTTGTTGTTCTGTTGATCAGGCATTATAATTGGTTGTTGCTAGTTTTCGATTATAATAGATGATTTGTTAAGGTTTTTAATTTTAATGGGCTGTTGTTATTAGCGTCAATGTTGGTCAAGATAATGGTAGATTTTATAATTTTTGTCATTTTGATTAATGGGGAAGTTGTATTTTTTAGAGGAGTTTAGGGTTTAGCCTTTTTGAGGTTTTTGAATTTTGATTTTTGGATCTAAGGAATGTAGTCCTTTTGCTTTGATGATCTCCTTCTTTTAATTTAGTTTAGCTAGTTTTGGATTATTTATTGTCTTGTTAGACCATAAAGTTGCAAACTTTGGGGGTTTTTGTAGCTCTGTTAATTATTTGCCATTTTAGGGGTTTCTTTATGCTTCTCTAAATTATTGTGGAATGCAGATGTATTACCCATCATCCCTTTCTATGGTGCTGATCATTTTGTCATTTATTTTATGCTCTTTTTTTTTTTTTTGGTTAACTGGTTATGATGGCAAGAATTGCTAAGAGCCAATTGTGGTTTTCCATTTTTTTTTGGATTAAATAGCATATGCATGTGTTTGTTCTGACTTACTTCCAGTCGTTTACTATTTTCATTGATGTCCATGCACGTGAACAATCTGCCCTAGTGCATTTGAATGGAGGAACTATTATAAACGAACATCTTTCCTTTGTTGCTGCCAATTTTGTTTGATCAAACACATTTAATTCACAACTGTTTCATTCACCTCCTTAAGTGTCATAAACTTTAGATTCAACTCAATTAAGACTTAATTCCAAACTAGTTGAGGTTGACTATATGGATCCTTTTTTCTCCATTCAGACTGCTTTTGGGCAACTTCCTCAATGAAGTGTAAAGTTCTTACTTCTTAGGTCCATCCTAAAGTTTAGAGTTAGCGCTATGAGCTGAGGCATGCTGGCAGTCTTGATGGTCCTCATCACAACTATATCTGTGCTTTCTAATCAGCAAAAGCAAAGGGAGATAAAATTATTGTAACAGAAGATTTAACAATTTTCCTCCTTATGGTCATGACCTGCTACTTATTTGGGCAATTGGGTTACTGTGGGTTATTACATTTGTTGGTGTGTGCTTCATAAAATCTTATAAGCTTCAAGATACATTTTTTCTTTGTTGGCCTCACATGTGTGGTGCATAGTTTCCTGATTCTACTTATTGTTCATGCTTTCCCATATGATTTATTAGGTACTTACAGCTTTGTAGTTCATATGAATTTCTTTGATGTAATTAGCATAAATTGCAGTTATTCTAGATAGTGCTAGCTAGGATTACATTTGCTATTTGATTCTTATTATTTTCCCTTTTCTTTTTGGCAGAATGGCATTGCAAACAGCAAGCAGCCCAGCTACCCCTAGTGCCCAAGTGGTTGGAAATGCTTTTGTTGAGCAGTATTACCATATTCTTCACACTTCACCAGAAATGGTTTTTAGATTTTATCAGGATTCAAGTGTAATCAGTCGGCCAGATGCTAATGGTATAATGACATCGGTGGCTACTATGCAAGTAAGTATTGGTGTAGTCTTGTTCTCTTTGTGATATTGTTATTATATCTTGAATCGGATTCACATAATGATTTAGATCAGCCTCTGCAAGTCACTGATTGGTCAGAAAACTGTATTAAGTAAAGAAAACCCCTTTTAATTATATTGAATTAAGTTCTTCATGTTCAATCAATTAGTCTGTTCGCTAAATAGTCCGAATCATATTTTGGTCTGATTGCTTAAAGGATACATAATAGATGTTCATTCAATAACCTAGTGTGATATGGCCAAACTCAAGAAAGCCAAGTGGTCTCTCAGTCACTGCATCTGGCGTGCTTCTTGAAAGTAATATGATCTCTACAAATGTAGGTGGCTTTAGTTTCAGATTTGAAAAACCTATTTGTGAGCTGACATTAGGTAGCTGCTTATTTGGGTGTTAGTGTTATCCAAAGATTTGCTATTGCAGCATTTAAGTTCTTTATAATGGCAGCATTGCATTTTGCAAAGAAATAAGAAAGAGATTTTCTTCATTGAACAGGGTATAAATGAGAAGATACTTTCCTTGAATTTCAAGGAGTATAAGGCAGAGATAAAAACAGCGGATGCTCAAAAATCATACAAGGAAGGTGTTACAGTGTTAGTTACTGGATGCTTGATGGGCAAGGATAACTTGAAAAGGAAATTTTCCCAGTCATTCTTTCTCGCACCGCAAGACAATGGGTATTTTGTCCTGAATGATGTCTTCAGGTATGTGGACAACGATGAACCATTGGAGAACCTATCAGTTAATGGCATTAATAATAGCACAACAGCCCCTTCAGTCCCTGATTCAGGTAAGATTTGATCATAACAACTTCTGTTTTTTATGTTTGTTGTATGCATTCATCTCTCTCTATGTCCCTCCCTTCTGCAGTTGCTTTAAGAAATATTTAAAATCATCAGATTTCTTTTTTCAGAGCCTTCTCATTTTCCTGATCCTTCTGCACCAGACCCAGCAACTTTTGTTGTGGATCAGAATAATGTTGCTGAGAAAGTTAGTGAACTAGTTAATTTAGAGAAGGAGATAGTTTATGAAAAAGAGGTGGTTGTGGAATCCGAATCTCACTCCAATGGGAATGATGTTTCTATAGTTGTTGAGTCAGCTTCTTCTGTCTCCCAAGAAGACATTCCAAAGAAATCTTATGCATCAATTGTGAGTTTATCGCTGAAGGTTTTTCACTTAAGGTTTGCAATGAATAACATCTTAATGTTCAACCATTCATGGTGTAGGTTAAAGTGGCAAAAGGGAATTTAGGACCAACTAAAGTTTATGTACCTACTAATATTCTAAAAGTGACACCTAAGAAACCTGAAACTCAGTCTGCGCCAGTAGCACCTTCCGCAGAGCCTGAAGTGTCAGTGCCAAGCAGCAATGAAACCCCCCAAAGTAGCAACTCCCTTGAGGAAGGTGTGAGGCCCTTTCATGCCTGCTTGCGTTCATATTATGATAGTTCACCTTTCATTTTGTGCCTTATGAAACTGCCATTAATGTGCAAAATTCTAGTAACTCAAAAATTATGCATGTGTGAAATAACTGTAATGGAAAAGATAAGGTCTTTATGCGTGTCACAGGAGATTTTTGATTTAAGAGTCTTATTTCAAGTAAAATTGTCTTGTTTCAAATGTACCTCTAGTGACTGCTTTATATTCACAGACAAAGGCCACTCTATTTATGTCCGTAACTTGCCCCATAATATGACGACTGATCAGCTTGAGGGGGAGTTCAAGAAATTTGGACCAATCAAGCAAGAAGGTGTCCAGGTCAGATATAATAAGGTGGGTCTCATATGAATGGCATGACATCTTGTATCTTTACTCAATTTATTTTACCTGACAGGGATTTATTGACTCTTTCCTAATATATAACTATACTGTGTCTGAGCAGCAACAGGGATACTGTTTTGGTTTTGTTGAATTTCATTCTTCGAGCTCCATGAACAGCGCTATTCAGGTTTGTCCATTATAGACCAAAGCTCAATTTTTTATTGTATTTTATTTTCAACAGTATCTGGGTTGTTATATTTCCATCTTTTGATATTTTTTTTTTTGACACCAAAATATGTGCTTTATCTACATATTTTTCTTCATGCTAGCTTTCAGAATATTTTTTTGTGCTTTCTGGTTATTTGTTATTTTTTCTGTCCATCTGAGATATTCCTCTGTAGTTATTACTTATTGTATAATTACCATTTTGAGAACTTGATCTCTGTTCGTTGCAATAACTAAAGTTAATGGAATTTCCATTTGCATTATGAAGAAAAATTGGCTTTGCTATTGATCTTCCTGAAAAATGGTACAGTGTCTATTCTACTTGGATTGATACTTTAATTTCATTATGGCAATGTGAAATTCAACTTGATGGATTTTCATTCACGTCAGTTGCTTTGGATATTTTCCCCCAAAATATTCTGAATATTGGATCATACCAGTAAAGGCTTGAGTCTAGCAAGAGTTCATCAGGTGGTGTCTTGTCCCTATATGCTACCATTGTAGGATTATCTTTAGATTTGCTAGGTTTTCAGTTTCCTCTGTTGAATTTAGTATATGCACAAAATGTCGTTGGGGAAGCAAGATGCATCATAAAAATAGTTTGGACTAGAATAAAATTGATTGGGCAACTGCGGAAGTACATTCATACAATGGTACGCTTCTCACTGAAGCAAAATATAGAAGTGTATGGAACTGTACAAAATTTTAGTTTAGAAATAACCTTTGAGCAGTGTTGCTTGTAACTGGAAATTGGGATAAACACATGTATATATGGGTTTCTTTGACTGCACTAAAATCTTACTGGTCCTAGTGCAACACAATGGAGGACCTATCTCCAGTCAAACTTAAAGTTAAACAGAATAAAGTTAGCTGGTTAGATGAATTACTGGGTTATAATAATGGGAGTGCTTGTTTCCTTAAAAAACTGCTAATTGTGGGTCCTAAAGGACTCTGATAGTTAATGGTCTTATTTTGGCCAGTTAATACATCAATGCAGGGCAGCTAGAAACCTTAAATGTTTGTCAAAGTACTGCCTTTTTTTTTTTTTTTTTTGCTCTTTGCTCTTTGCGTGAATCGATGTGTATCTGGTATGCAGTTTGAGGGTGAGGCACTGTTCCTGTTAAACCATACTGAAAATTTGGTTGAAGAGGCAAAATGAGCAGCTGCTAGTTCCTTATTATTTATTGATGTTGGTCTGCTTACTGAATTATTTGGTTGGCTAAGGCGTGGAAATGTATGGTCTTGGGGTTTGTGGTTGTACAGAAAGATAATTTGGTTTTCTGCTTTAATCATAATTTTAACTGGTTGAACTTGAGGTTATAGGTGTTGGAATATGTCCTCATAGCCCGGGAAAAATGATTTTCTAAGGCAATATCTTTTGCAGAAACTATTTCGTTTATTAAGATAAGATATTGAAGAGATAAACACAGTAGCCAGGCATATCACTCAAGGACGTAGAAAGCTTTAAAGTAAAGTACTCAATTTTAATTGAAACGAAGAAGTCCTCTCCCTATTTCTTCTTGTTTCTTTTTTTTTTCTTTGTTTGGAATTAGTTGTGAGAAATCCAAAAGAAATAAAATAGGTTGAGTTTGTGCATGGACTGTGTTTATATTGTCCTATCAAAAGGATCTGTAAATTCTTAGCCTTTCGTTATCATATGAAATAAGGTGTTCTTTCCTACGTGACATTTTATACTTCAGGATTATGTTACTCTTGTATGCTTCCTGTGTATTAAAGCTGTGGCCCACCTTTATCTTTTATGAAGGCATCTCTTAGCTTTAAGAAGCATCAGTCAATTTAGTTCTTATAAATGAAATCATTAATACTGTAAGCATTTGGTAATTTCCCTAATTGCAACAATTAGCATTTGTTTGATCTAAATTTTAATCATGCCCTTGCGAAGCAATGTGAATTGCACTCTCTGATGAATTACAATTATTAAGTACTAGGAACTTTTATACTTTGATAAATCATCAGGATGTATGGTTGTTAAATATTACATGCTCTAAGAGTAGACAAAAGTTTAATACATTCACCACTGCAATGATTAAGGTCATCATCATTGCCTGTGTTGGTAGCAATGCTTAATGTGGTATGATTGATCATTGTTCATCAATGTCATTATCGTCATTTTGATTGATCCAGTTTACCTAAATTGATAAAGAGTTTTTGTGCTTGTTAACATGGACTAAAACAGCATCTAATTGTTGCAAGATTAGTTCTTTATGTGGTTTGTAATGATAGCTAAGAAATGATGGCTCTATTTCAGGCATCACCCATTACTATTGGAGGGCGTCAAGCAGTTATTGAGATGAAGAGAACCACCACTCGAGGTAAGGGAGAAGTTTTTATCATTATTAGGTGCTTATTCTTCATTGAACTGAATATTGACTATTTCTCTTAGACCATGTTTGGTTCGCAGAATATACCAAGAATAGAATACCTATTCCATAAGCACTGACTATTCTTTGCTTTAGTTCAAATTTTGTTATGGAATAACAATTCTATAAAATAACAATTCTCTAATTTTGAAGAATAACTATTCTTTGCTAAACTAAAGAATATGTATTCTTTATCCCTTGGAATAGACTATTTCCACTTTTACCCCTCTTTTTATGTTTAAGCTCTCTTTTATGTTCATGTTTTTGCTTTCTCTTTTTTTAAGAATAATTTAATTCAGATTTTTCAATATTTTTTCTTTTAATTTAATTTAACTCAGGTTTGGCAACCATAAATTATATGGAATTTATTTATGTTTGTATTTTTATGATTAAAAAATTTTAAAATATTATTTATTTATTATGCATTTATATTATTTTAGAGAAATAAAATATACGTGCTAATTTTTTTATATACTATATATTTAATTTTTTTTAATGTAAAACATGCTAAAATTGTATGACTATTTAACTTTGACACTAATAATGAAATTCATTAATAAAGGTATCAATGTCATTTATGCTTAAATCTATTTATCCCTCATAGCAATGCGTATGAATCAAAGCATGGAATAGGTCATGAACCAAAGTATGGAATAGTAATTATTTAGGAATAATCATTCTAAGAATACATATTCTATTCCTTAAGAATTACAATTCTATTCCACACTTATTTCATTCCATGAACCAAACATGGCCTTAGATGTTAGTATAATAATCAGATATAGGGTTAACTTGTGTTGATGAACACGTCTGGCTGAATGGACAACTTTAATATCTTAAAATGTCTTTGGTGACTTTTCCAGTTGGCAGTGGAAGAGGTAGGTTCTCCTCTGGAAGGGGTGGATATCGAAGTGAGAGCTTCAGGGGCCGAGGAAATTATGGTGGCAGTCGGGGTTTTAGCAGGAATGAGTATGTAAGCCGGGGTGAATTTTCTGGTCGAGGAAGGAGTTCAGGTGGGAGAGGTGAAGGTTACCAGCAAGTAAGAGGGAGAGGTGGCCGTTCAAGTGACGCAAAGCAGAACACTAATTCAGCATGAAAGCTAACACCTTGATTTTTTTTTTTCCTTAAATGGCAGCAACAGCTTTTTGATTTCACTAGTGCTTAGCACTCGGAAAGGTTAAAATTTGTGATGTTTTTAGGGTATTGGTTTGAGAAATGAGTTGCAGGCAATTTGGCATAGTTATAGGATATATTTAACAGACTAAATGTAGGCTCAGAAATTTCCCCAGTTTTTATCAGTAACTTGGCTGATGATTGAGACCATGTCCGTGTCTAGACTCAGTAGAAACCTTAATGTTACTCTAGTGGAATTTACACAGTTGTAATCATCAGTGGCTGTAACAATCTCTGACATTTTAATGGATTTATCCATTTGCAACAATGCTTTGTGGGGATGATTCTTGTTTGTATGGATGCTTTTTTCCCAACTTCTTTCTCTTAAATTATGCTTTTTTGTTTTTTTAGGAGATTTTTATTTGTTATGTTTATACTGTGTAGGTGCATTCTATAATTATTTTAATTTTTATAAAGTAAAATACGAATTCAATTTATGTTAAGAAAAAAAAAAAACTCAATTCAAAAAAGTAGAATTTTCAGTATTTATTTCCATTATCTTCTTTAACTATAAATAAATAAAATAAAAATACAGAATTTGATGGAAAATTCCTTTGAAATTGATATCACAAAAATCTATTATCCTAATTATTATGAAAAAGTAATTTGTCGAGATATTTTTTTTTTAGCACATGTTTAGAAATTTTTTATAAAATTTATTTGATTAAGAAATAAATAAAGTTTCAACAACACATAAAGAAGGTCCACATTTCTTCGGTCTAACGGTAGTGTAATAAAAAAAAATGAAAAAGGAACATGAAAAATGTCTGAAAGGGACAACGTACTACTACTGTCTACTACGAGTAGAAGAACCACTTGATTGAGTAAATAATAATAATAAAAGTAGACAGCAGCGGCAGCATCTTCTGACAAGGCTCGTGCGTAGGACCACTTGCTTGCTGATATCATTAATTTCCCCATAATATACGGGACACGTCAACATCTTTTGTAACTTCGGGATTTTTCTTGCTTAGCTGTACTCTGCAACTCATTATCCGCCACGTGCAGCTCTTTTACACGTGGCTCAAACCCAGTTCGCTTCGCTTGAGAGTTGAGACACAATATTTTCCTTTCCAAAAAAAAAAAAATTTATGTAAAAAAGGTTTGCAACTTGATTCTTCTGGGCCCCACTGTTGATCTTGTCTTGATTTTTTGCGTGTCACATGGAGATTCCTCTTTCTACTTTTTTCTTTTTCTTGGTCAATTTTTGGAGAAAAATATTTGCTATTTTTAAGTATATTGTATAATCTTTTAATTTAAAATAGAATATTGTTACTTTCACAAAAATAATTTTTTTCTAAAAATTATGTAATTTAATAAAAATTAATAAATTATCTGATTATCAATTATGTAATTGTATATAATGTCTATTGCTTTTACAGTTATTTTTATGAGACATAAAATTTAAATTTTAAGCGTATTAAATATAAGAGTTGAATAAAAAATTAAAAAATTTATCAATAAGATAGAGATGTCAAAGGATATCATGAGGTGCAGTTTGAAATATATCATTTGCTATCAGTAATTTATGAAATTAATATTTAATTCTAATTTGAAAAGGAATTATTGTCTATTATTATACAATTCACCAATATTTAAATTCTTCAATTAATTTTTTTTAAAAAATAAAAAATTAGTGCCAATACAATAAATTTTATATGGTGAAAAAAAGTTGAAAATTAAATTAAGCATATAAATTTTTATTAAAACAATATTCAAATTTTGTAAAACAAAACATATCAAGTGTAACATAAACACTCAACTTGACACTACAAAAGAAAAGTATATAGATATTGTGAATCTTAGGATATGAGAAATCTCATCATTTTGAGCTTGGAAAAGGACCGCTATTTGAGCATTAATTCCATTATGACTATGGTTATTGTAGTAAAAAGTTAGGATTTATTTCAGTAATTGGTTAATATAGTTGACCATTATTTATTATTATTGCACCACTTTTATCTTAAAAAGAATTGATTATTCTCCTCTAATCTAAACTACATACGTCATCATACATTATTATTCTTGCTATTTACTTTACGCCTCATTTTCTCCTGATGTTTGCTTCTCCATCATTGTCTAGACGTGATATG
>CATIWK010107481.1:0-10995 GCA_949634005.1 Mallotus japonicus
TGAAAATAATTTTGTCAGCTGATGAAAGCATAATCCCTGATCCTCATCAGCTATGTGATGATCTTGAAAATTCTCTTGAAGTCATCAAGGATGCTGTCATAGCTGAAGGGCTAGTGGGTTATATAGCCAGTTCTTTGTAAATTAACACAGGTTGAGGTGTATGTGTTTGCAAAGACTGTTTTGTAATAAAGTGTTGGAATATTGTAAGACTGTTCTCATATCAATGAAATAATTGCTGAAAAATGCTAATAAATAATCAGAATTTCTTGCCTATGATCTGTCATTTCTAGCCAACTTAAGGTGAAAACAGATCTTAAATAAAACATATATTATTATTGGTAAAAGAATAGTCTAGTGGTCACTTATCTTTACAAATATTATGAAATGTAGTTTAACCCTTGTTAATTTTTAAAATTATTTTCTAATTTATTTTTTAAAATAATTGTCCCTTATTTTACAGCTCAATACCTCCCTATTTATCAATAGAATTATATCCTTCTAGCAATCCAATACATCAAGAAATGGCCAAATGCATAATTTCATCCTTAAACTTTCTCCTTTTGGTCTATAAGACCTCTCAACTTTCATTTTAACCTATGTAATGTTTAAACTTTTATTTTTATCCAGTTTCACTCCTATGATACAAATGATCATCGCGTGAAAGCCACCTGATCTGAAATGGAAAAAGTAAGCTTACATGGAGACCCATTTCTGTGAAAATATGATTAAAATTACAATATATATATATATATATATATATATATATATCAAGAAAGATAACTAATTTAACTTTATCTGTAATCTTTTTTTTTTTTTTAATTTGTGAACACAGAAGAACGACTGCAAACTTCCATCTTTGCAATATCTTTTGCCTTTCTTTTTTCTTTCTCAATTTATTCTTCATTCTGCAACTGTTTCATTTGTCTTTTCTCTCATTTATCAATTTTGTTCTTTATTTTTCTTTATCTTCCTTCAAATAATAAATCATAATCAATGTTTCTTCAAACCCCCAGATTATAAATCACTGGAGCAATTGAAATTACCAAATAAAGGTAGTTTTGAATTATTTTGTAATTTTTTGCTTATTTTTTATTTTTTTAATAGATTAATCATTCTTTAGAAATTGTTCAATGTTTTAGTTTGTTTGGCTAATTGAGTGAGTGGTGGTATTCATATATAGTGGGAAAAGTAAAATAGGCTGGAACGATGCTAGCTGGGACTATGAGCTTGAAGATATATGAGAATTAAAAGGTATGGATTGGGTATTTGATGATACTGGAGAACTTTGCAGTTTTTGAGTGCTTTTTGAATTGGGTTGATAAGTTTGGAAAGTGGAAGATGGATGTGCCAAAATCTTAGTGGATTCTGTTTCAATCTTTTGCTAGAATTATTCATGAATTCTTTATTTGTTTGATTTTGTTGGTTAATTCTATTGAAAACAAGTAATATATTTTCTTCCTCTACTTCTTAGTTTATGTATATGATATTGAATTTGTTCTTTTTTTTTTTTATTCAATTAAGAAATTAATTGGATACTATATTAATGTTGTTTATTTACTATGATTCTCGAAGCATGTAATGGTTTTTGTTTTTGAAGCAATGCGTCTATTCTTAGAAAGTGTACAAATTTATTCATTAATGAATTGTATAATTTATAGAATTCTTAAATATGAGAATTTGAACATGGCAAGAGGTTAAAGATGGCCTAATTGTAACAAAAGTTCGAACTTTTTTCATTTTAATCCTTCATCTTTATTTTATAAATATATATATATATATATATATATATATATATATATATATATATATATATATATATATTTTACTTTTTTTGAGTACACATCAGTTAGAATTTCACATGCTTAAAGGCAATTGTAATCACGCTCTACTCCACTCTAGCACAAGTTAAGTGAAATAGAACCAAAATTTAGATGTCTAGAGATGAAATCAGTGTAAAATAAAAATTGAAAGGTGAAATAGGTTAATTTGAAAGTTGAAAGGTTTTATAGGCTAAAGGAGTAAAGTTTAGTGGTGAAACTATACATTAGGCCATCAAGAAATCATCAAAGTGTCAAACCTATTTTAACCGATAAGCCAATTGAAAATTAAAAACAGAATTGTATACAACAGTGAACAAAGCAAATGTTAATCCTTTGCAATGAAATTGAATGAAAGCTTTGTTTTCTAATATGAGTTGTTGACTAATATATTCATGTAACATATATTCCTATATTATTGTAATTTTTTTTACATTGTTGTAATATTTGACCCATCAGTTTAGATGTAATTAGAAAATAATTTGCAATTTAGCATTAGTTTCTTTATTTGTTATTGTCTTTGGGTCTAATACCCCTACTACAAACGTAGTTAAACATATTAGTAATATATTTCCCTTATTTTTTTTTCAATATTTTCTTTATCATGATATCACACAAGCAAAGTTGTTTATTTTAATTTTTTAAATTTTCTTCTATGATCATTTTTTCACTTAAATTATTTTAAATTACTTTACCTTTACAACCATTTCTTCTAATTGAAGGACGATTTGAGGTATCTAGATCTTTTGATATTCTTTTGAATGGTATAAATTATGTCACATGGTCTCAAACTATGTTTAATTTCCTTTAAAAAAGAAAATTATGGAGAATTGTTACTGAAAATATTAGAGCCTTTGAATAAGGTGCAAAAGAGACTGATACCAAATATGGAGAATGCCTTGAAGATTAGGATTGTAAAAATCATCAAATCATTACATAGTTTCAAATTACATTGACTCCTACAATTTATGAAGAATTTGACTATTATTGAATCTACAAAGGACATCTAGAACATGTTGGAAAAGTGGTATGTAAAATGATCTAATTTTTCAATATCATTTACAAAGTATTCTACACTACATGACTTAAGAGCCAAGCAAAAAATTTAGGATTTATATGCTCAAAAGTGTTTTATTGTGCATCAAATTGCTATGTCAGAATATATTTGGGACACCAATTAAGATGCATAATAGTTACAGAAATATAGAAATGAAGACTAATTCATTCAATTCTTAATGGATTTATGAGGTGAATTTGAGTATGCATGATTCTTTTTATTATTGCATATGATACCACTACCAGCTCTTAATGAAGCTATTGGCATAATTGGTTTTAGAAGAAACTCATCTTGAACCCTTACGGTCTCAATACAGTTACTTAGTTATGGTAGTTTTTGATCTTCATCCTACACTAGTAGTTGTTATAGTTGTACCTAAAGTATGATCTCACCGCTCAAATAAATGCCATTATTTTAAAATTTTGATAATTATATCTCAGAGTGTCAAAAACTGGCTTGAAAATAATCTTACAAGCTTATAACTTTTCAAGCTAACTCTCCAAGGTTTCGACATAATCCATGACTAGCTGCTTCTGCTGTTGTTGTTGTCGATTCAGATAAATTTGATGTTATTACATAACTTATTCATCATCATCCAACATTTCATGTATATGCATGATCTTCAAATATTTCTAAATCATCTTGCATCCTCTTCTAGTAATAATTTATCTTATGTTATGTCTATCATACCAGGTAAATCTTCTTAGTTTTTTGATAGAACATGTTATAATTATATGACTTCTAGTCCTACTTTATTTGATTTTATAGTGTCTGCATCTTATATTCTTGTTATTCATACTGTTAATGGTTCATTCATCTCCATTATTCATGTTGGTCAGATATGTACTCTTGAATTGTTTAATTCTCATACCTATCTTCTTCTTAAAGTCAATCTTAATTTATTATCGGTTGGTCAATTATGTAACCTGAGTTTTCATGTTATCTTTTCTCCTTCTGGTTATGTTATTTAGAATCCATATAATTTTTGGATAAGGAGTAAAGTTGGATGTTTATTTGAACTCATTTCTTTTCAAACTAATTCTCCATCAATAATTATTACTTCATCCACCTCAACTTCTTTGCATGTTTTTCATTCTCAATTAGGTCATGTTGTTGTAAACAAGTGAACAGTAAGCTTGATAGTTGTGATGATCTACTCAAGTACCAATTACAAGGACTAAAGCTAAGAGATTTAAAGATACTTTACAAGGTTTCTTGAAGTTCATATGGCATAATTCAAGTATGAATGACATCCAAGATGAGAGAGATTAATTTTCTTGATTTAATTCAAGTTTAGGATATGTGCACAGTTGTGCCACTTAGTAACATGGTTGTGCCTAATTTAAAGCAGCTTCAAGTGGACATTAAGGGCTTTGACACAGATTTATGCATGGATAGACACGACTATGCCTGAGTTTAATTTCTGACGAATTGAATGTTTGAATGCAGACATGGCAGTGTGTGCTTTTGACATAGTCATGCTTGAGAGGATGTTTTGGACACATGACTGTGTGTCTTGTGGACACGGTTGTGTTTGGAAGTGATCAATTTAAGCAAACATTCATTCGATTTTTTGCATGACCATGCATGCATTCAAACAAAGTCATGGAAACAGTAGGCTTCATGCGTGTTTTGTTTTAAGGTTTTTATTTTGTCCTCTTGGATGTTCGTTTTATTCATACTTCATTCTTACTTATGTGTAGAGCATAAGTAGTCATATGAAGTTATAAAAAAATAAGTTATTGATTTCTTTTTATTAATATCAATTCATTGGGATGTTGATTCCTTTCGTTGGTTTATAAAAAAACTTAGTGAATTTTATCAAGTGAAAGCTTGGTATATTCAAATCTAGTTTAACTTGAACTTAAAATTGACTTAGTTGATATTAGATTTTCATTGAACAACCATTAATTCTTTGTAACAAAGGTTCTTAAGTACAAGTTATTTAAGGGTCTTATAAGGAGTTAAAGTTTCATATCTTGATTTATTAAACGATCCTTGGCAAAGATGTCAATATTGAATACGGGTTTGGTACAAGTTAACCACATTCGTATTATTTAGTATCAAAGATCTAGCTCAATAATCAAGTATGTATCTTTATTTTCTTTTATTATTTGCGCTTAGATATATATAAAAAAATCAGAATCCTTTTTGAGTTTTGTTTTATCTATTCATTGTGTGTTGTTTCACTATTAATTTCATTCCCTTTGTGATTCCATAATGGTTCATCAGTTATTCCTACTACTATTGTGATCTTTTGCATCTAGAGAGTGTTATTTGTGTTAGCATCAATTGTTAAAAAAAAGTTGTGAATTAAAAAAATTGAATTCAAAAGTGAGTTCATTCTTTTCAAATTAGTGTTTGGTTCCAAATTTAAGTACTTTGCTATATTTCAGTTTTGATTTATTTTTGAAGTTGGGATGGTTAATTTAAACACTCATTCCAAAATTTTTTTTGTTCTCATTTTGTTTGAATATCATCTTTGTTGTTGCATTTTCTTTGATTTCCATAGTTAAATTTGAGTTTATTTTATTTTGTTTGAATTGTATTAAACTTAATTTGATAAATTAGTAACTTGAGTTCTATAAAAACTATAAGAGAGGAATCTAAGAGGTAAAAGCTGAGTGTTGAGTTCATTAGAGGGTAAAAGCCTAATTAAATCAAACATGAGTATTAAGTGATATCCTTTGAGAGTAAACACATGAGGAAGTGTTACTTTTGAGGTTTTCTTTTCTTTCTGTGTTGGTAACATGGCAAGCTTGAAAGAGGTTAAGAACGATCTTGAGTGGAAGCTCTTCTTGAAGACAATGAAAAATCAAATGAGCCAATTACTGACTAGCCAACAAGAGTTCCAAGAGCGAATAGGAAGGATTGAATGAAGTCAAACTACAATTGCCACCAATAATACAAATCAAACCACACATAGACATGCCTGTAGAGACTGATGAAGATAGAGAGTCCATTAATGAGAGCATTCAAGGGAGTAGAAGGCAAGACAACAATCTTGAGAGCATAAAGATGAAAATACCTACATTTCATGGTAGAAGTGAATCTGAAGTATATTTGGCATGGGAGAAAAAGTCAAATTTATATTCGAATGCCACAATTACTCTAAGGAGAAGAAAGTCAAACTTTCGGTAGTTGAGTTCATTAACTACACATTGGTTGATGAAGATATAGAGAAGATCCTATCTCTACATGATAAGAGATGAGGAGTATCATGTAAAAGCGATTTGTACCAACTCACTATTATATGGAGTTACATAATCGATTTCAAGGTCTTAAACAAGGTTCAAGAAGTGTTGAGGAGTATTACTAAGAGATGGAGGTAATTTTGATCCATGCTAAAATTAAAGAAGACCATGAGCATACTATGGCACATTTTTTAAATGGGCTAAATAGATAAATTAAAATGTTGTGGAGTTGCATTTACATGTAGAGCTAGAGAACATTTACCACATAGCACTTAAAGTAAAGGAACAATTGAAAGGTAGATTTTCTAAGCCTAGATCGACTACAACAACATCCCAATGGAAGCAAAATTGAAAAGGCAAGGAAAAAAACTCTCTTAAGCTTAAATTTGATAAAAATGACAAAAAAGGATGGAATTCAAAGTAAGTTGAGGCACCTAAACTCAAAATAAGTAAATATTAAATGCTTCAAGTGCAAAAGAAGAGGACATATACAATTAGATTTTCTAAACAAAAAGATAATGATTCTCATTAATAGGGAATTTGACAGTAAAAAGGAGGAAGAAGACAATGAGATGCCATCACTTAAGGATGCTAGCGATGTTGATGGCGACCTTAAGGAAGTTGAATACAAAGACTTTCTAGTTACAAGGCATAGATTCAGTATACAAACAAGGGTTGAAGAGGATGAGTAGTGTGATAATATCTTTCATGTAAGATGCCGAGTCAAAGGAAAGGTATGTTATTTAATCATTGATGGAGGAAGTTGCACAAATGTCACTAGCACCATATTAGTAGAGAAGTTGAACTTATATACTTTGAAATACCCCAACCCATATAGCTTACAGTGGTTGAATCATTATGGAGAGGTTAAGGTCACCAAGTAAGTACTTGTTAATTTCTCTATGGGAAAGTATTCTAATTATGTTCTTTGTGACATTGTACCCATGGAAGCAGGACATATCCTTTTAGGGCATTTGTGTCAATTCGATAAAAGAGTTATCCATGAAGTTTTTACAAATAAATACTCTTTTATCGTAAATGGTAAGAATATTGTACTTTCACTTTTATCGTCCAAGAAAGTCTATAAAGATAAAAATAAAAAATTATTAAGAGAGAGAGAGAATGTACATATGTAAGAGAAAAAGAAAGAATTATGCAGCAAAAGGATAGTTGTAAGAAAATCAATGAGGGGTGAGAGCAAAGAGTGGGAAAAGGAGAGCTAAGAGGGGATGCATAAATGAAACGAGAGGCGAATGCAAAAGGAGAGACTAAGAGGAGAAAGAAAGAAAAATAAGTGAGTTTCTATGCAAAGGGGAGTGATGTCAAGGGAACTTATTTTTTCCAAATGCCAATGATTATATTTATGTCCAAAGAAGGTATGTCTTGTTACTAATGAACTTGATGTTTTGTTGCCTAATATTTTTTTATGGATATGGTTAGGAGTATGATGAGTAACTCTCTTTTACCCAAATCATCATGGATGTATGTGCTTAAAACCAAAATATATCTATTGAATAAAGTTCCTGGTAAGGCAATTCAAAAGACTCCTTTTGAATTTTAAACAGGAAAAAAATCTAGTTTAGGGTATCTACATGTTTGGGGTTGCCCAGCAGAAGTAAGAATTTATAATCCATATGAAAAAAAGTTAGATATACATACATACATACATATATATATATATATATAGTAGTTTTTACTTCATTGGTTACCCAAAGAAATATAAATGGTATATATTTTATTGTCCGAAATATAGTTCAAAAATCATATAACCGAAAATGCCAGATTTTTTAAGAATGGTAATGTTAGTAGGAGTGGTGAACAACAAAATATAGGGATAAAGGAAATTAGTGTAAATGTTCCTCTACACATGAATGTTCCTTCATCTATTACTTTATCGAATGTAATTCCAAATAGTAAAGGTTATAGTGATAACACTTAACATCATTTGAATGAAGAACAATCTCATCAAATAACTAACTCACATATATGATTGATGCAAACACACTAAAGGAATAGTAGTTAGAAGATCTTAAAGAAAAAAGAGATCAATTGTTCCAAATGATTATGTGGTATATTTGTAAGAGTTAAAGTTTAATATTGAAATTAATAAGGGTCCGATTTCATATTCACTAGTCATAAATAGTGTTGAATCTTATAAATGGATTGAAGCCATGAAAGATGAGTTGAAATCCATGACGGAAAACAATGTTTAGGATTTTGTTGAATTGCCAAACTTGTTGCTAAGGGTTGTACTCAAAATAAATTGCATTGATTATAGAAAGACCTTTAATCCAGTCTCAAAGAAAGATTCATTAAGAGTAATTATGACATTAGTTGCTCGTTATGATTTAAAGTTACATCAAATGGCTGTGAAAATAACCTTTTTGAATGGAGATCTAGAGGAGTAGGTTTACATGGATCAACCTGAAGGTTTTTCCATTGAATGTAAAAATCAAATAGTGTGTAAACTCAGGAAATCAATATATGGACTTAAACAAACTTCTTGATAATAGTATATTAAGTTTAATACCATTATTACATATTTTGGTTTAAAAGAAAATACTGTTGATCGATGTATATACAAAAGTTAGGAAAAGATGTACCTAGCTTAGATGTTGCTTCTAAGGCTATCTCCTATGAAGATAAATTTACATGAAATCATTGAATTTATGACAACAAAAATTGTCACTTAAATTTAAATATTGTCACAAAATATGGTTTATTATAATAAAAAATTGTCATGTGAATGTCACCTAAAATTGTGTTGCTAAAAGTCATCGGACAATAGTGATAATAAAAAATTGTCAAAATAAAATCTAATCTATGATAATAAAACTGTTGTCACACTAATTATATTTTGTGGCAGCTTGTTTCGTAACGTAAACTATAACATTTGTCATGTAAAACATAATATTGTCACAAATTGTATATATAATTAATTAAAGTCAAATTCATGACAATTTTGATTGTTGTCACAAAGAATACTACCAGTGAAAATATTTTATTGTCACAAATTAAAAATTATATAATAGTATACAAAATTTAACTTTTGAAAAAATTTTAATTTAATAGTTATTATAACTACCATAAAAAAATAACAACATGATAATTTTTTAGTTGGAACATTTTATAGAGAAAAGTTGCAACTACTTGTTTACTTACTAATAATGTGGGATTCAAGTCTCATATCTCAATATATAATTTTTTAATCAGTGATGAAATTTTTCATTATAACAAAAAGTGTTTTGAATAAATATTAGTGATAGTTGACTATTGTCACCTACTATAAGATTAAATTTTGCTTAAACTTGAAAATTGTTGCAACAATATTAATTTGTGTACTTATATGACAATTTTAACATGTCACTAAAATATTTTTATTGATAGAAATAGATAATTGTCACAACAAGGTAATATCCCTAAATTTTATTAATATAATTTATGATAAAACAAAATGAGACAAAAAATTTAATTCATGACATAAAAATATGACAGAATATTAATCAATAACAAGAAAAGTGATAAAAAAATATTTTTTTTTGACAATATAATATTAAATTGACACAAATATTAAAATTTATTCGTTACAATTTTTAACTTGTAACAAAAAAAAAAAGCATTATATTTATTTTGGTTACAACTTATAAATTTTGTCACTTGTAAACTGAAAATTTTAGTGACAATATTAAATAATATGTTTTTTACGTGACAAATTAAGCTTGTCAAAAAAAATTTTTTTTTATTACATTTAAAAATATTGTCACAAAAAGTTCTACTTTTAATTTTATAATAATAATTAATGACATTATTGTGACAAAATATCACAAAATTTTAATATATTTGTGACAATTTAATATATTGTCATATATTATTTAATGATAAATTAATAAATTAAATATTGTGACATATCAACAAATTATTTTCACTTATTAATTTTTTTTGTGACAATAAATTTTATAACCATAAAATATTGTCATTAATAAGTGAATTTATTGCCGCATCTAGTTTTTATTTGTGTGACGATTTCACGTATTTAGGCTGATTTTCTCTGTAAATTTGCTCCATTATAAAATAATAATAATAATAATAAAAACAATAATAATAATAATAATAATAATAACTACTACTACTAAATGCCAAAATATTCAAATATTCGTGACTTAGAGTAATAATACTCATTTTTTATTTTTAATAAAAATAGTCTGTTTTATTAATTTTTTATAATTAACACTAGATTTGACCAATTTACGAATTAAAATTAAAAAAATAATCATTTCAAATTTTTAATATAAAAATAAGGGTTATTTGTAAAAAAAAAAAACACGACCTTTGGTGCTTTTTGCAATTTTAACCAAACGTTTCAATTTTGGCAAAATAAAACATGAACTTTTATTTTTTTGCAAGTCGAAACATGAAGCCAGGCTCCGGTGATCTGAGGCTTGCGTGTCATGCTTCTTTTGGCTGAAGGGTCCATGTCAGCTCCACGTAGATACTCACCGTTTCAATAAAAAACTCAGCATTTTAAATAAAAAAAAATTGCCTACAGTTGAATAACTCTTTCTCTCACATCACACTTATTTCAAAACGGAAATCTTAAGCTCCCATTAAACACTGAACGTGAAAAACCTAATCCCCAAATTGAAAACCCACCCGAAATTTTCAGCTCAATATCAAGCTGAAAGAACATCTGCAATTAACCCAAAATTGAAGCTCACATTACCTACATAACTAAATCCGTTGTTCGTTGAAAAAAGGTTTGAAGATTGTGAGCTAAAAGATAAAAAACGCAGAGGTACGATTTACTTTTTTTCTTTGAAAATGATGTGTGCTTGCTGTGGGGTCTTTATATGCACCCCACTTGTGTCGAATGAAAAGGATGGATGTTTGATAAAAGATTAAAAATGGTAGAAGTGGGCTCCCATTGTCC
>CATIWK010107503.1:0-26246 GCA_949634005.1 Mallotus japonicus
ACGCACTGTTGCGTGCTAGAGCAGGAGATTTCGTGTGGAGGCCTTTTTCTCTCTCCTCATTAAGTGCTGCATTTAATGCAGCACACAAGTGGGGGCAATAGGCGATCGCCTCCCTGCTAAGGGGCGATCGCCCCTCTATCAGGAGGCATCGCCTCTTGGGCCCGGGCCTGGATGGGCCGGGCGGGCTAGGCGGGCTGGACTCGGGTTTGACGGGCCTGACTCTTCTAAACGGATTCTCAAGGGATTTAGGCTCTTTTTTCTTGCATTCGAATATCGTTTTCATCATCGGGCTTGTTGCGGGCCGGCTAAACCGAGCCACCACAGTCCGTCCCCTATTACGGGCCGACCGGATCGGGTGTCTACAATAATTCAGCTAACTTGTTCAAACTATTACTAACCTTGATTGGTAGGAAATGTGCTGACTTAGTCAATCAATAAACTATTACCCACACAATATCAGTTCCTTGTTGAGTCCTTGGCAATCAAACAAAGTCCATAGTTATATGCTTCTATTTCCATTCTGGTATTGGTAAAGATTGTAACAATCCAACTGGATGTTTTTGTTCAGCTTTGACTTGCTGGGAAGTTAAACATTTAGAAACAAAGTCAGTTATGTCTTTTTTCATGCCCTTCCACCGATAATGTTCCTTCAAATTTCTATACATCTTTATACTACCTGGGTGCATTACATAAGTAGAATAATGTGCCTTTTTTAAGATCTCTTTTCAGAATAATGTGCCTTTTCTAAGATCTATTTTCTTAATTCACCTACATTGGGCACAAAAATTCTCCTTTCAAATCTTAAAATTCCTTTATTATCACAAGTTAACTTTGATTTCTTTCCATTTCTTTCCTTCTCTCACAGCTTTTCTACTTCATTATCCACTAATTGTGGTTGCACTATTTTCTCTATTAACATAGGCCTTACCTTCAAAGTGGCTAAAATACCTCCAAAGTCATTTAGATCCAGCTTAACATTTAATTTTCTAAGTTCCACCAATAATGGCATTCTCATTATGCGAATATAATATAAATTACTTGTCAATTTTTTACTAAGAGGATTCGCTACTATATTCGCCTTACCAAGCTGGTATACAATTGTACCATCATAATCCTTTAATAATTCCACCCACCGCCTTTGTCTCAAATTTAACTCCTTTTGACTTAGGATGTATTTCAAACTCTTATGATCCGTAAAGATTTGGCAAGTTTCTCCAAACAGATAATGTCTCCACATTTTTAGTGCAAAAATTACTACAACTAGTTCTAAATCATGCGTGGGATAGTTTTTCTCATTAGGTCTTAATTGCCTTGATGCATAAGCAATTACCTTCCCATCTTGCATCAATACACAACCAAGCCCTTGTCTAGAGGCATCACTATACACTACGTATTTTCCTCATTCTACTGGCAATGATAATACCGGTGCAGTAATTAACTTTTCCTTCAAGATGTCAAAATTTTGCTGACATTCCAGAGTCCATTCAAATTTTACCTTTTTTCTCAATAATTTTGTCAACGGTGACACAATAATTGAGAAATCCTGTATAAACCTCTGATAATAGCCTGCCATACCTAAGAAACTTCGAACCTCAATCACATTTTTTGACGGTTCCCAATTCACAATTGCAGCAATTTTGCTAGGATCAATATACACCTCCAAATCACATGTCCTAAGAATATGACCTTATCTAGCCAAAACTCACACTTACTAAAATTTGCATATAATTGCTTAGTTCTCAAGACTTCCAATACCGTCCTTAAATTTCCTTCATGCTCTTCTTTTGGCTTAGAATACACTAAAATATCATAAATAAATACAATGACAAACTTGATACGACCTAAATACCCAATTCATCAAATCCATAATGTTGTCGGGGCATTTGTTAGACCAAATGGCATCACCAAAAACTCATAATGTCCATACCTGGTTCTAAAAGCGATCTTAGAAATATCAGACTCCTTAATCCTCAATTGGTGATAGCCATACCTCATATCAATCTTTGAGAATACTGCTGCTCTTTGTAATTGATCAAATAAGTCCTCTATTCTTGGCAGTGGGTATTTGTTCCGTATCGTAACCTTATTTAACTGTCTATAATCTATGCATAATCGGAGTGATCCATCCCTTTTCTTAACAAACAACACAGGTGCACCCCACAGTGAGAAACACAGGTGCAACACAGGTCCATCCTATACGGTGGTTGTAATATAGGCACAATTCCGAGTATAAGTTCTATTTAAAATTCTATTTCTCTCTCTAGTGGCAATCTTGGTAGATCCTCCGAAAATACACCCTCAAATTCATTCACTCATAATTCTTTCAATGTTGCACCCTCCTTCCTTTCTTCCACAATGAAAGCTAAATATGCTTTATACCCTTTTCTCAAATATTTCATAGTCCTCATTTCTGATGTAATCATAATATGTATCTTCCTACTTTCTCATATAAATTTTATCTTTTCATTATTTTTTTTTTCAAATTCTACCTGTCTCGTATAACAATTCACTTTTGCTCAGTAATGAAACTTAATCCATCCATTCCAAGTATAGCATCAAATTCATTAATGGATAAAGGTACGAAATTCCACCTTATTTCACCCTCACCAACATTCACCAAAACATCCTTATAGACTATCTTACAGGCTATGCACATCCCTATTGGCATGCTCACAACCATAGATCATTTAGATCACTTATTCCTAGTTTATCATGCCTCACATAATTTGATGATATAAATGCAAGTGTAACACCTGGGTCAATTAATATATGTGCTAGCTTACCATTTATGTGAGCAATACCAGTAATCACATCTGGTGAATTCTTTGCCTCACGTTGCGTAACAACAAAAACTCTAGCTTGTTGCACTCCACTCACAGTATCACCTTGCCCTATAGGTTGATTTTGGGATGGTCTTGCCATCCTACTCGCCTCATTACATACAACAGCAGACCTTGTTAGATTTAGTGGCCGACCATTTCTCCCATTACTAGGAGCATTGGATGCTTGCACAGATCGTTCTCCAGATTACATCCTCATACAATCCCTAGCATAATGCCCAACTTTATTACACCTATAGCACCTAATCTTGGCTTGATTACATCTTTCTACGTGATTTTTCTTACATGTGGTGCACCAAGGTAAATTAACCTTACTTTTTTAACCATTCCAAGCACTAATTTGCCTAGATGGTGCCATTGGTTGTCTCACTGAAAGTTGGCTTCCCTGGGGTCTATTACTACTTCCATTCCTTAGTTGCTTCTAGAGTACGGAGAGAAACATGATTTTCTATCTCCGCTGCTCTTCCATGGTTGTCATGACGGTCTAGCTTGTTGGTAGGATCTAATTTGAGTTAAGACCTCTAATTCTTTGTTGAGCTTTTCCTGTTCCATAGCCTTCTTAACCCATCTTTTAAATGTTGTTCCAGCATACAGATTCAATTTACTTCTTAGAGATATATGCAACCCTTCACAAAATTTTTCACTTTTTGTTTCCTCAGTGGCGTAAATATCCCTTGCATACTTATACATATCATCAAATTTATCAAAATATGCTCTGACAGATAATGGTCCTTGCACCAAATTGATAAATGAAGCCATTTTTTCCTTTCGATAGGTCTCCGTCAAATATTCCTTACAAAATTCATCCTGAAATATTTTCCAATTTAGGGTCATACCAAATAAATTTCTAACCCTTGTTAACCAATCATCCGCCCTATCAAACATCAAACCGTATACATTGCCTATATTCTCCTCGTCACTTAATTGCAGTGTTGTAAAGGCATTTTCTACAGTTTTTATCCACTTATTAGCTTGTCCAGGAACTAATGTACCATAAAAATCATATGCTATGCACTTTTTGGTGTGCTCGATCACATCTCCAGGCCTTTTGTATTTTCTTTTATCCTTTTCAGACATTACTGTGGCCACAGTGCGTGCCAATTTCATAGCATCAATATGCATCACCGGCGACACTGGAAAGTTAGCCACTTCCGCTTGTACTGGTGGTGGTGAAGGTTGATGATTACAGCTCTTCTTAGTATATTAAAATTCAGCGTCAGAGTGATCGATGTAGAATTAGCTTGTCCATTGCCAGTTTGAGCTTTCTGCGCAACATTTGTCTCATTGCCAATAGAAGCCAATGATGGCGGTGATTCTCGTGACGAAATATGACTCCCACTTAAGCCTTCTGTCCAAGCTACTAGCCATGTTCTATCAACCTGTGCACCTTAACCTCTACCTCTTCCTCTGCCTCTACCTCTACCTCTATCTTTACCTCTACCTCGGCCACCTATCATGCCAATCCTAGGTCTTACCATCTTCTTGAAATACAAAAATTAAACTTCAGTAATTTATTCCACCAAGGTCTCATTTTATCAATAGCTAATATCCACCTAAATCAATATCCTTTAGTTTGTTTTAATAGAATTCATCCAACCTAGACTTTATACCTTAGGCTATCAAACCTATGCTCTAATGCCAACAAATGTGATATCCCTCTCCATAGGTACCTTAATTAGATGATTGCTAATCCTAAATCACCTAACTAGAGTATCAATGTATAAAGGCACCACTTCTAAAATGACCTTAGAAAACTTTTATTATATTTTCATAATTTACTACGAGGTATGTACCATCAATCACAACTACAGTACTGTATAGCCTATTTGGTTTGTGTAACATAATAAATAAATATCACTAATGATCACCTCTAATATTATTAAAGGTAGATGGCAAGAAAAATGAAATATATATATATATATATCTAGTAGGTTAGTTTTAAGATACAAGTACAAGGTTACACAAAATTATATACAAAAATTTACATCCAAAAGTAATTATAACCTACTTGTATCACTAACCTATGTAGAAGGAGTAGAGAAAATGGTTACAGGATATAACTCGTTTATATATACAATTATACACCAAAAGGGAACGAGTATTACCCTGCATGTCCCATAAACCCTAACATGTGAGAGTTCTTATATATGCATCAGGTGGGTATAACATGCAAAAAGTTTCTAAAAGTTGGCATTGGAAAGTCACTTTAGTCCTCCATCAGGACCAGAGTGACATGCACATCAAACGTTGTCTCATAAAATACACGGATCACAGTGCACACGTGCTCTCCATGATGCTCTCACATGGTATGCACACGAAAAGAGATAGCTGGCTCCACCTCAACTCTCCAGTCTAAATCTATAGCTACATCGTGCCCTAAAGAGTACTTAACCTCTATTTCATCCTCTCTGACCTTCTTGGTCATGATCATCCAATCACACGTCATATTGAACTATATATATATATTTATATATATGCAGTAATAGAGAGCTAAACAATCAACCTGGAAAAGAAAAAAAATGAGGTGTGAGTATTTTATAAAGAAAATACCTAATGAGTGATAGAATACGATTGAAGATGTGAATCAAAATAAATAAAAAAAATGCGAAGCGATGGACAATAATAGGTAAGTAAGTAAATAAATAAATAAATAAAACTAAATATTAATCATATATAGCATAAATTATTTTACAATAAACTTTTATAAATTTCCATTTTGAGTTTATTTCATAATAATTAAATAAAATTATCTATTCCTAATTATAGAATTCTCTTATTCCAAACCTCAAAAATTTGTGTTTTTGTATGCTTAGAATTATTCTAATAAAACACATAATCCAGTGTTCCAAAATGCTATTTCATAATCTCAAGTATACAATTCTCAAAGCACAGTTGCACAATTTACCAATTCACAAAATTATAGATTGATATCGATGTGGCGGGTAACATTCAGCACATCGAGGGTTCATCACAATTGTATGCATATAGCTAATACCACTTAGATTCACCACAACAGCATATTGAATCCCAAGCGTCATCCACAAGATAGTTATCACAACATTTGGCCAGTGATATCTCAATTTTTCGTCAATTCATATATCATCGTACTAAATTACGAATATTTCTTTAATATCACGTGAGCTGCTATGTCCCGGACACAGTCTGATGTCTCGCAGAACCCGGCCGTACCTCGGGCATGGTTTTACTGCAATCTTTTTAATCTCGTGTGCACATGTGCTCTTCATTATTTGCATATATTGACATATATACATGCCCTTCAATTATTCCTTATTTATTCACTTTATTGCTTTTATTATTATTATTATTATTATTAAAAAAACATTCATTAAATTTTGTCATGTCTCAATTAGTATATCTAACAAACCACTTGCTCCAACTCATATTTGACTCCACCACTCATATATGGAGCTTTTCTAACTCTTTAAACCTCAAAATTTTAAATTAGTATGAGTACCATTTTTGCAATGTTTAAAGTCAAAATGATGCATAATCTGCATCATTAATCTCTACGGATAATTTCAATGGTTTTTAAGTGAACATCACTAATTACTGTACTTGGAAGTAATCACTTTGGGATTTAAGTTATATATAATTTTGCTATATGTTCAGTTCTAATACTCCTAAGAGTACACAACCCTTTTCTTTTCTTTATATATATATATATATATATATACACACACACACACACACTTACGGAAAGCATGCATGGGTAGGTAAGTTTTAATTTTATTCACTTACTATTTATTTGTTTATTCATTCATTTACTTTATTATTAATTATAACAAATATGTTCAACTTGTTATAATTTCTTTAATCTAAACAAATTACTAAATTCAGTGCCAAATTCCATTTAGTCCCACTGATTTTACCCATTTTGATCCTTAGCTATTAATCATTAATTCTATTGTTCTCTCAACTTATCAAGTTACAAGATATATTTCAACAATAGAAAATTATGGAAATTAATTAATTTATATGATATAAATGAACTCAAAAATGCACTAGTAGGAATTCTTAAAGACAAGCCCAACAAGAGTTGAGTGACTATATCGAAGAAAAATTCTAGAATTTATCAGAATATGAAGACATATCAATGGAAAACACATAGACAAGAATAGTAAGAAATGGGAAATAGAGGCTTCAGGGGCACTCACTCTCCAACAAGATAATATATACTTATCAAAGAAAATTCAAAACTAAAATCAAATAGAGAGTGATAAAGTTTAAATCAGAAATCAGTATAAAAAGGGAGATGAATAAATTTGAGGATGTCCAAAATCCACTCACTTATTGGTGTTTCCTTCTCCTTCCGTCCTCTGTTCTTGTTCATTCTTCTTCTTATTTTTTTAATGTTAAATGATAAACTTAAATTGGAGATATTCATATGCTATTAATGGATAACTATTACCTCAAGATCACAAGAGAGTGACACCTAGACTTATTTTTATTTTTTATATTTAATCCTCTAATTAACTTAATTAAAATTTTTTATATATATAATCTAGTTGTAGGTGGCGGGGTTCAGCGCGCGCCCAAGTGTTGGCCACCACGGCACTGTGCAAGCTCAGGGCTTGCTAGGAAATACGAAGATGGGCTTGGGGCCCATTATCGGAGATGGAGTCTCCACCCGAATGAAAACCGGGACACACTTACAGCAACTAGATTCCATGGAGGTACCCAGAAGCCGTCTTCAGAGATCGGGTTCGGAAACTGGATATGGGCTTGGAATGCCCACCCAACCTTGCGGTTGGCCTCCGTTTGTGTTTTATACTTTATTACTTTTGATTATTAAACTATTTCCTTATTAATGTCAATCACACATGCTTCCAATTTTATTGTATACAAACTTTGCACATTAGTCTCATTTGTTTGCTTATTATCTTGGCAATTTGAACAAATAAATGAAATAAATATTACAATCATTCATTCAATACAAATGGGGAAAAGGATTAAGGATTACAATTCTTTGTACGATTATTATATTAACCCGATAAAACCCCTCAAGAACTAATTAATTCACTAATTACATAGTGATTAAGGAATCACTAAAACCTACAACAAATATGGTTAGTTTCACATTCAAGTATAAACAATATTCACATAATGATTCAAATCATATTCACACATAAGTAGACATGAGTGTTCACATAAGCATAGGTTAATCACTTCAACAAAACATCATTTAAACAAGTCAAAATATAGCAAATACATGAAACACTAAATACTAGACATTATATGTGTATCAAATCTGAGAAATATACTGAAAATATACCAGATATATACTTCAATGATGCAGAATCATGCAGGATTATGGGCGAGAGGCGATCGCCTTAACAATGAGGCAATCGCCTCTACGTGAAGAGGCGGCGTCTCTATGAAGAGGCGTCGCCTCCTCAACAGAGCATTTTAACTCAAAATCATATACTTTCTTAAACACTAATCAATTCAAAGATACATGCAAATAAACACCAACCAGGGTCCTGACACTTAAAAACTCACATATTCATACAATCATGCTTCAATATAACATCAAGTAAGTAACAAATATTAAAAATAAACTCAAATTTAACAATTGATACTTCTAATGTGAAATAGAAACTTTAAAACTTGAAAGTAAGAATCCTCACTGAATGAAGAACGTTTGAAGCTCCTAACTCAGCCCTCAGAGCTTGTTTGGTTGTTTGAATACAAGAAGGCTCCTTCTCTTTCAAAGAATTAGACTCCTAAGCTTAGAAATCCACTTCCTTTTTCTTTTTTCTCTTGGTTTTCCCTTGTTTTTCCTCTCCTCTTCCTTCAGAACGTTCTCTCTTTTCCTCTCTTGTTTTTTTTTTTTTTGAATAATGGTCCAGCCACTTTTAACATCAAGCCAAAACCCCTACTTAAGTCCCTCTTTCTTTTCTCTCTCCAATTTCCCTCAAATCCAAGCTTACTCTCCACCTAGTATTTCTCATCATTACCTCCTCTTTTCAGCTGATTTTTGCCTTAAAAGTCTTTATTTTGTCCAAAAATGCAGAGATGAGGTGAAACGGGGTCGGTTTTAGAGTTAAATGCAACAATAAATAGTATTTATTGTTGCAAGAGACAGGTGTGATGAGGCGTCGCCTCATCAATGTCCAGGGTGAAGAGGCGGCGACTCTTCAGTGAGGCGATCGCCTCTTCACCCAAGACCAGTGGTTTAGGCTTGGGCTAGCGGGCTAAGGTTCAAGGCTTGTGTCTGAAAGATTCGGGTTAAATTCAAGCTTTCGGATCTATTCTAAAAAGATCTCAGATTCTTCTTGCATTCGAGATTCATACAGTCTCATCACTGGGCTTTCGTTGCGGGCCCGAACTGAGGGTGTCTACACTAGTCCCTTCTAAAGTTTTGCATTTAAGTCCTAATTCATATCTTTAACTTACTATTATTATTTTTATGTATATAAATATTTATTTATTATTCATATATTTAATTTAATTTATTCATTAATATATATTTTAAGGTTAATCCCAAGTACAGACGTGACATCATTAATCCTAATAATTCCAATTCTCTAGCCATAGATATACAAGTTTTCTTAGTTAATTTAGCTTCAACACAAATTTCATATTTATTTATACATGTTGTACTAATTCCATTTATCAATCCTAAAGAATGCATTTTCTTAACATAGCCAAAACTAATATGTCCTAATCTAGCATGTCATAAATCATAAGAATCAATCAAGTAAGTAAAAGAAAATGCAATTTCATTAAAATAACCCTTGAATACAATAGCCTTTCCCCATAAATCTAGTATTTTTTGTCATCACAATTTGATCAAATTCAAATGAAACTTTAACCCCAGCTTTGCCTAAAAGAGCCACATAAATTAAATTTGCTCTAATATTAGGAATATGCAGGAAATCATTCAAAGATAAAGTCTTTCTAAACGTAAGCTTCAAGATAACTTTGCCTTTTCCCATCACCTAAGCAATGCTAGAATCACCAAGATAAACCACTTCTTCTCTATTTTGTATAGGTGTATAAGAAATGAAGGCATCTTGTATTGCATAAATATGCCTTATAGCTCCCAAGTCAATCACCCATTCTTTCACATTAGCCATTAAGTTGGCTTGTGAGATAACAACAACTATTATGTCATCTTCTTCCACCAAGTTAGCTTTTGGTTTAGAGGGATTTACATTCTTGACTCTTTTGCGATATTGAGGTGCATAATGTCCTTTTTTCACAAAAAAAAAAAACAATTTCCTTTCTTTTTGAAAGTAGTGTTAGTTATTTTACGCTTGTGCTTAGAAGAACTATTTTTTGTATGCCTTTTATTTTAACCGTTGTTGTCTTGCACCAAGTTTGCTTTGGAGGTTAGCTCCTTAGCTTTAAGACTTTGCACCTCTTTTCAATTTATATCTTCAATGATTATATGGGTGATCAAATCTGCTTAAGAGTGTTTCTTTTGTTTGTGCTTGATTTATTGTTTATAGTCATTCCATAAGTTAGGCAACTTTTTAATGAGTACACCCGCTATAAATTCTTCAGGCAAGGTAATGTGTTCATCCCTTAAGTCCTCCAAGAGTTTATGGTATTCATTGATTTATGACTTAATGTCCTTATCCTCCACCATCTCTTATTTGTAGTAGTTTCCTACCACAAACTTTTACTTTCCACCATCTTCAGCAGTATACTTTATAATCATAGATGACTATATTGTTTTGGCTTTCTTTTAAGCATAATGGACATCAAGAGCTCATTAGACAGAGTAGATAACAATGTGTGACGACAAACCTATTGGCATAGATTCGTGGTTCAGAATTATTTTCATTCTTTTCGTCAAAAGGGCCCTATGCAACCCTATGTATGTCAAAGGTTGAATGAACATGTTCTTGACATCTCTTGAAATGTTCACCTTTGAATATTTCAATTTTGGAGACATTCGGAAAATATTTAGCATATGTAATAGGAGCAGCAACATTTGAGGCAGAAGCAGCAGGGACAGAGGCGTTAATACTGAAAGCAGCAAGAGCAATGAAACTATTTCCTGTAAGAGAAGTGGAATTGTTTCTAGTAGAAGCAAAACCATTGTTGATAAAAGGGGAACCAGATGAGGGATCCATAATGAAAAGGAAGAAATAAAAATCCTTAAGATTATTAGGAAAATAATAAAGATTAGTCTGAGTTGTGCTAAGGTTTAACATATGGAATAGGAGCAGTAACATTTGATATAGAAGTAGCAGGGACAAAAGCATCAATATCAAAAGCAGCAGAAGAAGTGGAACTATTTCCTACAAGAGAAGTGGAATTGTTTCCGACAGAAGTAGAACTATTATGGATAAGAGGTGAACCAGATAAGGGATCCATAATGAAAAGGAAGAAATAAAAATCCTTTAGATTGTTAGGAAAATAACAAAGAGCAGTTTGAGCTATGCTAATGTTTGGCATATAGAATAGGAGCAATAAAATTTGAGACAGAAGCAATGTAAGATAAGTGGAATTATTTCTAGCAAAAGCAGAACCATTGTTGATAAGAGGGGAACCAGATGAGGAATCCATAATGAAAAGGAAGAAATAAAAATCCTTTAAATTGTTAGGAAAATAACAAAGAGTAGCCTGAGTTGTGCTAAGAGAGTAATGTCCTAAAAGAATTTTAGTTGTGTATTCTATAAGATTGAACAGACCCTTCCAGAAATTATTCTTTTATTATAAGAGGCAGGATGTTGCAAATTAATTGAAATTATCTCTGTAAATTTTAAGAGACTGTCATGAACAACATATTAATGTAAAAATAAAAGCCTTCTAATTATGCAGTAGTAAAGGAATTCAAAATGTATGTAAAATCTTTCGAATAATGCATTTGCAAGAAATTGAATACACATTGTAAAGGAATTAAAAATGTATGTAACATCTTTCAAATAATGCATCTGCAAGAAATTGAATACACAAAAATAATAAAAATGTTAGTCTTGAATTTGGGTTCACATATATCTTGAACAGGGAAGTGGGGGCGGGAATCCACCCGTTTTCACTACAAATGGGCTCTTGGTTCATTTGTCATGCGCGTGAGACTTCTTTCCATTTCTAGCCCTTTACAAGCCCATCAACTTGATTACACTAATAAACTATAAAACTAGTTTATATCTTAACAATGTGGGATACTTTTGAAATATTCACAACATCAACTTAGATAAATACTGTTTCACAAATTTTGCATGATTCAAATCAAAATAAGTTTAGCAATTATTTGAAATTTAACCCAAATTATAATACAAATTCTTATGAAGGTTACCCAAATATAAAAAAAAAAAAAATACACTTTCAGTGCTATTTATTAATGGGTTGTGGAAGGCAAAGCAACATGCTTTCGGTATTTTGCTAAAGCCCATAATGCATCACGCATGTCTTGCTGAACACACCCGTCATTTCCCGTCATTTAATTAACAACGTTTTATTCATTTATTTATTTACTTAGAAAACTCTTTAAAAACATTTTACCTGTTGAGGAAAATCACCATCTTCCAATTGGGAATTGATTATCAGCTTTACAGCTCTGTGAAGAGGTGTTGGGTCTTTATCCTTCTGTTATCCCATCAACACAAAGGCACCAATTGGAATCACAATATTAATTCTCAAAAAAATTTTACCTACTCCTCCTAATATATTACACCTAATTGTCAAATTTGTAATACATATATAATATTACTCACATGACCAGCTTCAATAAGACCCATCATGGCCCAAGCTGTCTGTACCAAGTTTGATCGATTTCCTTCAAGAGGCACATATTTCTGCATTCATAATTGGTTTTAATTTCTTCATTTGTGTTTGTAGAAATTTTTGTTTAATTATATGTATATATATAATCGAGTTAAGAGTGCTCATTGATTCACCTTCTTGTGGCATGAAAGGTAGCTTTCTCCCCAGCCTCCATCATCATTCTGTATTCTAAGTAGAAAATCAACACCTTTACGTATTGCTGCACAATTGTTATAAGTCTTGCCAGCAGCTACTAGGCCTCTCAATGAGAACCATGTACCATAAATGAAGCAAATTCCCCAACTCCCATACCTATATGTATATATTAACTATGTAATTCATTTCTCACTTGTTCGAGAAAAGCTGCTTTTGCTAGGTCATTAAATTTGTGTTCGGTATAAATGAATTTCAAAAACTTTTATGGAATTGAATCAAATAAAGAGTAAGAGAACGTACCATCCTCCCTCATAATTTTGAGTGTCTTCAAGGTATCTTGTAGCATTGCTAATAAAATTCTTTATCTCCACCGTTCTATGCCAAGGGTATAATTTCTTGAACAAAACTAATGCATGGATTCCAGATGCAGTGCACTCCACATGTTCATGCTCAATGACTATGTCCGCCAAAAATTCTGTGGGATTTAGCACCTATGGAAGAGGCCATTCACATCACTTCTTTTTTTAACTTTTAGACTTTTTACCTCTACTGTGGTTCGAAATTAAATTTATAATATTTTATAGCTATGAGTAAAATTTTTTCATTTAATCACTCAACATTGGACCGGTTGGAGTTTAAAGAAATAAGAAAGTTATTATAAGATTGTTAATCAACTAACTTCATAATACGTTTTAAGTTAGTACCAATTTTCCTTCCCCAATATTTTAGTGTTCTATTTATTTATAATTATATTTCAATAATATGTGAAAATGGTTGAAAAGTTACTGATTTCTTACTTTTTACCTTAGATATAAAAAGAAAAATGTGTTTCTAGGGATGTTTTAGTTAGAATAAAAGAGAGAATTTTCAATGGAAAGAAAAAATATTGTTTTAAATGTAATAGAATTATATTGTTTTACATAAAATAAAACATGTGTATTTTAAAATAAGAGAATTTTTTATGGAAAAATATTGTGAATTTTAATAATTCAACACATAAATTTTGAAAAGTGAATATTGAATTATTAAGAGAGACACTTATTAAATTTTAAAATTAATGAATTTAGAGCTCAACATTTAATACATATATAGATTATAGTTATATTTTTAGTTAATTTTGTTAGGGGTGCCACAATTTCGACCAAGATATAACTCATTTTATAAGATTGATGTGTGGGTTGATATGAAATTATGTGCAATATATTACTCAAAGGAAGATTTTATTTATACCTAAAGTGTTATACCGGTAATTGTATAAGTGACATATATACATATATTTTGAGTATTTTATATTTAAACGATAAAGGAGTGTTTGAATTAACTGGTAAAGATTTTTATTCAATCAATTGCAATTTAGGTGTTTAATAAAATTTCAAAATCAGCATTCAATAGCTATTTTTATTTAAAACAGATAATGGATATGTTAATCTATATTTTGGAGCCTTTTCCCATCAAAAGATAACTAATTTGCATTTATTTGTTATTTAAACTAATTTACCCTTACTAAAAAAAACCAATAACAAATTACATCATTTAAATTAAATATATGTAATTAATGTTTTATAGTTTATAATCAAATAAATATTATTTTAAATTATAATTAATAATTACATAATTATAATCTTCATATCTATAATTATTTTAAAAAAATATACAATAATATTTATATTTTGAAATTCATTTTTTTTATTTCTATTAATAATTTCAATAATATATAAATTAGAGTCAATAAATTACTATATACTAGTTTTAAATAATTTACAAAACTAAAACAATATTACAGGAAATATATGAAATTATATTTAAAAATAAATTGTACCTCTAATGGTCATTTAATATACTAACAATAATATCTAACAAAATTTTACCAAACAGTTCATATTTATTAGTTAACAACTATCAGTTATCGAATATCAGTTATCATCTATTATAAATAATTAAACCAAACATGCTTAAAATTAGAATGCACACATACTTATACACACATACATATATATCATAAATTTAACAGTTGGATATAATACATTTGAGCCAGTTAAAGATTTTTCTTATTAAAGCATATTTTAGCCAATTGTCAAGTCATTGCAAATGAAAAATATAATGTGATCATGGTCTGAAATAAAAATAGATATTCAGTATATCAAAAATTAAAAAAAAAATTAAGTTCTGATACTAATTTAAAAATATAGTACAAAATTAAGTGGCCAGTAGTGAATTTCATCTCATCCCAAATCCAAAAATAACTTCGAGTTAATGACACGAAAAGTTGTAAATTTTTTTATTTCAACAATTAAGTTTTAAAATAAAATTTTAACAAATAAGTTTTAAAAAATTTATTAAATATCTCCATTACTTTTAGTTAAAAATATATTCATTATTCAATTCTTTAATTTTAGTATTTCAATTTGTAAACTTTTAAAAAAATACAATGATTATTTTTTATTTGCATTGTATAAAGAAAGTCAATAGTTTTCTTAAAATTTAATAATTTTTAAATAATAAATCATAACTAAACCAAAACCAAATATAAAAGTTTCAATGCCTTATTTTTTATTTATAATTTGATGTACCATAATTTATTGAAATAATTTTATATTTATGTTTGTTACCTGTTAAGTTAAATTATTATTTTTTTAGACAATTTGAAATAATTTAAGTTTTGAATTATAATATAAGAAAAAGTTTAATTTAAATATTTTTAATTTTTACTTGAATTTAATTGAAATACAATTAAATAATAATTTTTATATGATTTATTGTTTTAAAATTTTATATGATTATAAAAAATATTAAATTTTCTAGAATATTAATGTAAAAAAAAATTAAGTTTTAAATTGGGCTGTAAATAAATTGAGTTGCTTTTACCTACTCAAAACTTGACTCAATAAAATTTACTGAAACTTATATATTAAGACTCATTTCATAAATGATCCCTAAAACTAAACCAAGTTTGGATCACAAAAATATTCAAACATAACTTGTGAGCTAGCCCATAATTTTAGTGTACTAATTGTTACAAATATGTTTTACTTATAATAAATATAACAAAATTTGACCCCAAAAAAATACATACATAACAAAAATTAATTGAGTATATAATTTGTATAAAATCATAATTTTTATAGCAAATAATTTATTTTTAATTTATTATTAAATAATTATAATCTATAGTTTATGTTTTTTAAATTTTTTGGACTCGGTCTAGACACATAAACGATATAACTGGCATATGGAGCTGAACTTGATAGTAAATGAATAAAATCCAAATTGATTAAAGTTCAACACTTATACACTTCTAATTTAAAAATATCAAAAACTGAAATTTTTAAAAAATTTAGTATTGGAATATCAGAATTAAAAAAATTAATTAATAAATAATTATGTTGACTAATAGAAATAGTTTTTAAAATTTAAAATTTTTCTAACAAAAATTTTGCGTAAGTTAATTGTTAAAATTAATTTTTTTTCTTTTTTAGAATTTGTGACAAAATCCTAACAACTTACTTCTAGCCATTCTTGAGCTTTAACTGGCTCCCATGCTGCTAAACCTCCATTTTTACTCTGCAATAAGTTTAATATCGAAGCTTAGTCATTTCAACAATATTCTAAAAAGAATTAGTAATGCTATTTTTTTAAAAGGATGATTATCGAGAGATTCTCACCTGTAGAGAAAGAATGATATTGACAGCATCGTACAATTGTTGGTGCTCCATTTTCTCTCCAACAATTTCCGGCGAAATCATTGAGAAAAGTAGGCAACACTACCAAAGTGGAAATGAATTTGGTGACATATATATATTATGGTATCACTTGCACATTAATAAATTATGGTAAATTTTAGGTCCTTTTACTTATGCCAGTAACAACAATTGAGACTTAGACACCACACATACCTAGGCCTGTAAACCAACCGAGCTACTCGTGAGTAGTTCAGTGTTCGACTCAATAAAAACTCGTTTGAACTCGTATATTGAAACTCGTTTAATAAACGAGTCAAACTCAAACTATACAAAATTCGGCTCATGAAGTTTGCAAACAAACTCGAATAGAAGCTCGTGAGTCAACTCGTAATTTTAATGTTTAATAATTTAATTTTAGATTTATAATATGTAAATTTTTATTGTAAAAAATATTTTAGAAAATATATTATTGGAATAAAATCATAATTTTTATTAAATATATTATAATTTATTTAGTAAATAATTTATTTTTAGTTTTTAATGTATAATTTTAATTTATAGTTTGCATTTTTTAAAATTTTTTTAGACTTTAAGCTCGCAAACAGTTCATAAATATCAAGTGGCATAATAAATTTGGCTTGAATTCTACTCGTTTATAAACAAACCAAATTCAAACTAGCCAAATCTCATGTCAAGTCAGCTCGATTACATCCCTACACACACCTCAGCCCTCAGCACACTTTGCTTCGTTATTTCTAAAGGACAAAGTAAACATGTATTAAGTGTTCACCTATTCCATAAAGTTTAGAGTCCTTCCATATATATTTATATCTATATAAATAAAATTACAACTGCTGGAATAATCCTTGTTTAATTATAAGTATTAATATATATTAGATATATAAATATACAAAGATTAATTGATAACTTGAATCTGGAACCTCCGAGTCCTGTATGTCAAGCAACCAACAAAGGGGCAAAGTGAGAGGTGGGGTCTTCCCCACAAACCCTCCGATGCCTAAGTTAGGATAGGTTGAGAGAGAATTTAGAGAGAGAAAGAGAGCTAAGAGAATAGAGATGAATAGAATGAATATATGAGAGATGGTAAGGACTATTTATAGAGGATGAGATACTCAAACCTGAGAGGAGTAGGACTCCTTCTCCTAGAAGGATATGTCTCTTATTTGCTTAGTTACTTCCTGATCCGGGAGTCTTCCTAATGAGGGACTCCTTTTCCTCTTTAGATTTGGTCCCCTTGTACTGCAAGTTACTATTATTTAGGAAGATATTTATTAGTTAGAATAGGAATATACCTGTGGGGTATCAAGATTAATCAATTGTTATAATTAAATAAGGATTAATCTAATAATTTTAAATTTTATTTATATAAATATATATGCATGTACTGTAGTAAGAGTCTAAAGTTTATTAGGTTAAATGCATATATATATATATATATATATATATAATTTCACCTCTAAACTTTACATGATTAACTTTTGACACTACTCAACTTTTATTTTTCTTTTTAATCTTTAAACGTTTATTTTCAACCGATTTAACCCACATAATCCATAAATCAACATATTTTATAAACAAAAGATGACACGAACAAAAAAAAATTATACGTACTGAAACAAAATTAAATTTAAGAAGATATTATATATGCTTAAAAAAAAATTTCAACTTCTTTTATTTTAGCTTATGATATTATTTTTATCATTTTGAAACTCATTTTTATTATTTCATGTGTTCAATAGTATTTGAAATTGAGAACTTGTCTATCACATTATTGCATTTCTTACTTAGAACTAAAAAAAAAAAAGGCCAAATATACAATTTCACCTCTGAACTTTACTCAATTATTCTATATCACCTCTGAACTTTCATTTTGTTCAATATTACCTCATAACTTATATTTTTTACTTATTTAACCCTTCTTGTACACTAGACAAACGTGTGTATTTAACTCACGCTGAACTTGAATAAGTGAAAAATAGAAGTTAAGAGGTGAAATTGGTGAAAAATATAAGTTATAATATAAGCTAAATAGGTGAAAAATAGAAGTTAAGAGATGAAATTGAATAAAATGAAAGTCGAGAGGTGACATAGAATAATTTAGTAAAGTTAAAGGTGAAATTGTACATTCTGCCAACTAAAAAATTAAAAATTTAGTGGTGAAATAGGTTCAAAATAAAAGTTTTAAGAGTGTTATAAAAATAATAAAAATTGAATGGTGTCAAAGGTTAATAATGTAAAGTTAGGGATGAAACTATGTATTTGGCCAAGTTCATTACCTTCAATGCTTCTGCAGTGCAATCAGAAACCTGTAATCCATGGTCTTGATCAGAAAAAGTCCATGATCCCTTGGAAATATGCCTGTGCATGCTTTTGAAGTCACCAACAGGATTGTTCTTGACCTGAACAATATTTAAAAAAAAAAAATGCAAGTGATCAATGCAAACTAAAGGCAAAAAGAACATCATATATAGTGCAAACAAGAAAATAATAAACCTGAGATTTCTTTATGAAGTCATGTCCCCTCTTGAGCACATCTCCTATTTCTTCGGTAAGGCCAGTAGCAAGTAAGGCTTGAATGGCTAAACTAGCATCCCACAATTGACTTCCGATAGCCTGCACAAAATGTCATATTTATCATATGGATGGATACCTTACTGTATTGGATCAGTGTAGCTACATGTATAACTTAGTTAAAAGGAAGAAATTAAATAAACTGTATGAATGATCATCAAACTTTATAATTATACAATTTAATTTCTAAAGTTTAATTGATTTTTTAATTATCTAACTTTAATTTATGTCTCATAAAAATATTTTATTATTTTCAGCTAACTTTGATGATGCAGCATTCAAAATGATCGCATCATATGTCATATTTTCATCTAATAGAGCTTGTCATTAAATAATATGAAAGTTGGGATAGATTTTAGGATGATATTTAGGACTAAAGACAAGGTTGGGTTGTAATATATACATGTGCATTTTAGCCAAGTTCAGGTGTCAAAATGGTAAAAATATAAGTTAAGGTGTCAAATTGTCAAAAAATGACAAATACAGGGGGCCATATTTGTATTATGCCCGATGTTGGTGAGATAAATAATGATATATGATGTAGCTATTCTGGTTACCATGTATTCCAAATTAGCCAAAAATATTAAAGTATTTCTCAATAAAATATAATTAAAAAGAAATAAATTAAAATTTTGAAACCAAATTATAATAAATATAATTTGTGACTGTTCATATAGAATATGGTGACCAAATTATAACAAATATGACGTAACAAATATAAAATTTGGTGACCATTTATACCATTTACCCGAAAATATATATTCTAACCTGCATTTTCATTCCATCTTCAGCAACCCAAATGTAATCTGGGATCCTAACGAGATGTTTCTTAAAATAATCTCCATTTGGGTCTTCAACCCAACAAGCAAGCATGCGCAGCACCTGGTGAACTCGTGGCAAGGAACCATTAGAAATGCATGTTTATACGTATAGAAAGAAAAGCTTGTTATTCGAGTTAAATGCATCCATGGTATTTAAAATTTCACTTTGTGAAACTTCAATTTATTATTATTTTTTTCTTTATCAAATGCCTATTTAGATTTATTAGAAGTCACTTGGTAAGATTTTGATGACGGGCTGACTAAAGAAAGAAATTAAAAAAATATTTGCCATATTATCTTCCACCTCATTTGAAATAATATATGATTAAATACATACGTAATCACCGAACTTTAATTTTGTTTCAATTTGTGTACTTAATTTCAATTTATATCTTTTTAAAATAAAAAATTCTATTTAAATTAAAAACTTAATTAATCTTAATCTATAAGTAATTACTTTATTATAATTATATAAATATTTAACTTTCTAATATATATACATATAATTTAGATATATTGTATATTTCAAATAAAGATAATATTACTGTATATAATTTTCAAAAGAATTTAATTTCTTAAATTAATAGAAGTTAGAAAGTATCTTTAAAATATGTACTCTTAGATTTAAAAGATTAGTAAAATAAAATTGGAAAAAGTAATAATAAAATCTAGTTAAACGGATAAAATTACTAAATTTTATATTAAAAAATAAAATTAAGGATTTAAATGTATATTTTACTTTTTAAAAAAGTAAAGTTTAGAAAGTTGAAATAACTATGCTATTTATATATATTTTTTTAAAACGTTCTATTTAAATTAAAATTAAATAGGCGTGTAATCGACTCGAGCCGAGCTAAGGGGCTTGGTTTGTTTATAATCGAGCCGAACTTGCTATCCCACTTGATGTTTACGAGTTGTTCGCAAGCTTAAACGACCCTAAAGAAATATTAAAAAAATACAAACTATAAATTAAAATTATACATTAAAAAATTTAAAATAAATTATTTATTAAATAAATTACAATATATTTTATAAAAATTATAATTATATTCTAATAATATATTTTCTAAAATATTTTTTACAACACGAATTTATTATATATATATATATATATATATATATATATATATATATATAATCAAATTACTAAACATTAAAATTACGAGTTGACTCACGAGTTTCTATTAGAACTTGTTCGCGAGTTTCATGAGCCGAGCTTTGTATAGTTTAAGCTCGGCTTGTTTATTAAATGAGTTTCAATATACGAGATCGAACGAATTTTTATCGAGTCGAACACCGAGCTGCTCACGAGTGGCTCGACTCGTTTACATCCCTAAAATTAAATGCTTATGTGATATTATTATTTAAATATAATGGATCATGAAGTAAATTAAGGTTAGACAGATCATAAATATTTAAATAGAACAAATGGTATTAAAAAAAATATAAATTAAAATTGAGTAATCAAAAAGATATAAAATAAAATTTTGGTGAGCATATGAATATTTAATCCTATTAATATAAGTGAGATGAAAGATGACGTGGTAAATATTTTTAAAATATTTTTTTTCTCTATTTATCACCTCATCAAAACTCCACAAGGTGAGTAGCGGCTCAAAATTAATTAGTAATTTGGTGGATAAAGAAAACAAATAGAAATTTAGTTTCTAAAGTAGCTAGGCTTTGAGACTTTTTACATATCCACTGCTTGACTTTGCTGAAAGACATGCGACAAAGCCTACGATAACTTGCAAATAGGCACTTTCGAAAAGTTTACTTTATAAAAATGAAATTTAATTTCGAAAAGTTTACTTTATACAAATCAAATTCACATTTTGCACTCCCATCTTTTTTTTTTTTTTTTCGCCAAATGTACCTTTTGAATACATCCCATTGAGATGTAACGACTATTTTCATCTTCATAGTGAATGTGGTTCATGGTGACCTGGAGAGCCTTTTCTCTGATCAACTCATTGAAAGGCCAACGAGTGAGAAGAGGCTCCGTCAGTAGGTAAAGAGTATCCCACATTAAATCTTGTATTAGAAGATGCGGATAGTAGAGGTCCTCCTGCAAATTAAACACAAAAAAAGTGAAAACCAGAGTGAAAATATTAGGGTGTGTTTACTTACAGAGAATTATTTTATGTTTTCGTTATTGAAAAATGAAAACAATTTTACAGAAAATTTGTAAAATATGTTTACTGGTTAGAAATTAAAAATTATTTTCCATTTTTTTAAAATAGAAAATCTGTTTACTTTGTTCAATTTAATAAATCAAAATTGAGATAATCTAGGGCTTGAAAAGTAGAGTTTATTTTGTCTTCTAAGTTCTAATACTAGAATAAAATAATAAATAATGAATAAAAAAAGTAAAAAAGATGCCGTAATGAAAAACAGCATGTTTTCACTTTATAATTTTAATGAGGAAAATTTTTGAAAACAACAAAAACTTGTTTTATTTTTTTCTCTTAAAATTGTAAAAATAGTGAAAACAGTTTTCAAGTTAATTTTTTTTTTTAAATACCCAAAGTAAACACAAAGTTATATTTTTTGTATTCATTTTAAAAAATTTTCTAGAAAACTAGAGTAGTTTTCTATAAGTAAACACACCCTTAATGTCAAGGATTAACAAACAAAATAGGGAGAGTGGATACTTCTACCGCTAACTTTACTCATTTTCATTAACATATTAATATATTCTCATTTTTAACTTGTCGCATTTTGGCAGGATAGAGCAAAAGGAAGACTAAAAACATAGCTAAGTATCAGTTGATAGACATTAAGATAAAAAAAATGAATTCTTGGAACAAAGAAAGATTGATGGATTGATTGAAAAAGAAGAACTGAAAGAGAAAAAGGAAGCAAAAGAATTACTGGGTTATTGGTGAAGTAGTGAAAATCCTTCAACAGGGTATAGATTGATCTTCTAATAATGATTTTTCCTGTAATATTCTCCATAACAGAAGGGATCTACTCTATATTTTAAAACTTTATTCGTAACATAAACAAGAAACACATACCCAGAGAGAGACATATATCTGTGTATTATTTCTAACCTGATTTTCAAGATTTTCTCATGCCATCGGTTAGGTTCATTTTCACCATATCTAGTCTAACAACCACAACCAACACTAACTGCCAAAGAAGTAGTCTTTCTCTGACATAATTATGGTAGATTTAGGCTATAAAAATTTTCTTTGTTAGCCATACCCATAAGTGAGATTAGAGGCTTAAAAGGCTTAAAAAAAAGGAATCAAAGATTAAAGAGTCATGAAGCACTTGGTGCTATGTTTTTGGATAGGTATCGCAGAGTTGCTATCCTATCTAATCCAACCAACAGGCTTACTCTTTGGTGGGCAAAACATACTTGCACAGAAAAAAAAAAAATAATAATATATGGTGAAAGTTATCATTTTTAGTTGAAGGTATCGTCTTTACAAGATTAAAGAATGAATAGACATTTTTAGAGTCAATGCTTGCTTGCTGATATATATACATATATGATAAGTTTTATTGAGAGGGCTTTAGGAATGATACAGTCTCTGAATCTAACATATACTTAATTTCAGGCTTGCCATTGATGGGCCTTGCCAATATGAAGGTTCAAGCTTTTTGAATAGAAGTCCATGATCAATGAAACCCAAAAATAAAAATAGAAAAAATAAAAAAAGGAAAAATCAAATCTTGAGGTCAAGCATGTATGCCTTGACTGTCCAATATTATTTGATCAGCTAAATCACTCATGATTCTTAAACAATCAAAGTTGGAGACCCAATAAATAAAAAAAAAAAGAAAAAAAATCATTCCAGTGTATAATTTTTTGCCGGATGTCTTTTTCCAGTCCTTCTTTCTCTGAAACAATACCCTTTTCTTCTAAACGCTTGGAGATTTGTGAGTATCTTGTCAATGCGTTGTTTCTGAAAAGTTATATCAATTTCGATTAAAAATTTAGATCACATGCACGGATTCTTTGTTTTCAGTTTATGTTTCTAGATTTTAAGTTTGGCTGAGTAAATTTGCAATCTTGTCTTCAGTTTTAATTTCAAGAAATTATGCTACTTTTATTTTTAATAAATAACCGGAAAATTAATTAATAACTAATCATAAATTTATGCAATATGCAAATTGTAAAATAAATAATTTAAATGGTTGCATTCTCGCCTACTTTTCAAAAAATAAATAATTTAAATAAAATAATAACTAAACAAATTAAAAATAAAATATATCATGTTAATTTTATTTTCTTTAATTTTTGTTTCCATAATTTTTTAATTATATTAGGATCAATTTTGAGAATTATTAAATTAGTATTGAAATATATATAATAGTTTTTTAGTTAAAAAATAATGAATAACCAGTCGTGATAATCATTTGCGCGGACTGCAAGTAATACATATATGTTAAAATAAATAATTAAATATTTATAATAAAATAAAAATTACAAATTAATCAAATATATAAGTTATAACTTATTATTTTTTTATTAAGAATACATATTATTTTTAATATGCATACTAATAATAATTATTGAATAAATAAAATAAAATAAATATAGAAAATGGGTGAAAAATTACATATTTTTATTTTTAGTTTAAAAAAAGAAAAGTGATTTTATTTGAATATAATAGAATGTTTCGGTTAAAATAAAAGACATTATTTTTTATGAAAATTAAGAGTAATATTTTAAATGTAATTAAATTAGAGTATTTTATATCAAATAAAACATGTGTATTTTAATAAAAATGGATTTATTAATTTTTTTATTGAAAAATATTGTGAATTTTAATAATTTAACACATAAGATTTTATGAGTTAATGCTGAATTATGAAAAGAGACACACTTTTCAAATTTTTGGCTTAATAAATTAAAAATAAAAATACATCAAATTAATTTTTGTTACCATAATTTTTTAGTTATAATAAGATTAGTTTTTAAAATTATTAGATTAGTATTATAGTATATATAGTAGTGTATGAAAAATAATACTAAATAAATATTTGAGTGTTTTAAGGTAGAAAAATATGTAGTATATAAATATTTTTAGAATTTGAGTATTATTGAGATATGTATAATAGTGTTTTAGTTAAAAATTAATACTAAATAAATATATGGTAAATATTTTATTTTTAATAAAATTTAGGATTTTTAATGGTTTGACACATTAGATTTTAGAGTGAATACTCAAATATGAAGATAAATACTTGTCAAAATTTTAGTTTAATAACTTTAGAGCTCAGCATTTAATAATAAAAAATTAGCAGTGGATCCGCGCGATGTGCGGACTGTAAATTAATATACAATTTATTTGATGTTTTTAGAATATAAATAAATTTGAAAATATTAATTAAAAAATTTTAATAAAATATAACTAAAAACTATATAAAATAAATTCAAATATATTAATTGAATTATTTTAATAAAATAAAAATTATAAATTAATTAAGTAGGCTTTATATTTATACTTATAAGAGCATCCGCATTGGTTTACACTCTATAGAATGTAATGGACATGTCATATCATTACTTTATTATCCCTTCATTTATTACACTTTTTCTTACTATAGATTACACTCAAAAAGTGTAATAATCTGGACCCATCATCAAACCAAATATTTTTTTTAATAATTCCTTTACATATTTCATAAAATAAATAATTAAATTTATAATATTCTTGCAATAAAAATAAAAATATTATTCTAAAATAATATAAATATTTTTAATTAAAATATTTTAGTAATTTTAAAATTTTTATTAATTTCCGAAAATTACTTCATAATTTCAAAAAATTACATTATATTTTTAATCAACAAAAATTAAAAATATTTGATTCAATCAACTTAACTCCATCACATAATTTTCTCTCAATAACAATATAAATAATAAAATTAAAACACTAATTTTAATTGTTTAAAATTAAAACACATAATTTTCTCTCAATAAAAATAACAATTTGTTTAACTTAAAAAAAAATTGTAAAAGGTTGCATCTGTCAACCCCTTGTGCGTGTCATGGTTATGACACGCATCACCAGAATTAAACGCCCACAATGGGCAAGGTATCATGGCAAAGATGTAATGCAGTCCATGACACCCTTCATAGCACCCCGTTGTGGATTGTTGAAATATGATGAAAAATTAAAAATGTGAGTTATCCCACATTGGTTAGAAGTAAAGGAAGGAGAGAGGGAGTTGGTTATAAAAGAGACTCTTCCCCCTTTTGTTAAGTATGTCAATCACCAACAATATTTGGTGTACTATTAAAAACTATTAGCTATACTAGTAGAGAATTTAAAGGGAAATTCTCTTGGGTGTACTTGAGCTTTTGGGCATGTGTGAGAGTTAAATATTTTGTAGTGTGGTTGTAATAATTTTCCACATAGTGAATATTTTTCTCTTGGTTGTCTTTTGACAACGCC